>JAFVLL020012507.1:0-16150 GCA_021397915.2 Tor tambroides | reverse complement strand
TTTTTTTTTTTTTTTTTTTTTTTTTTTTTTTTTTAGCAGCGGCAGTTTGCTATAGACATGCATCATATATCAAAAACTGTTTTAAATTTTATGTGAATGCTTATACATTTTAGCATGTTCAAAAACATTTTTTTTAAATAAAATTAAAAAATTAAAAACTGTATGCCTACTGATAAAACTGTCACACAATCTAGTTGTAGGCTATATTTCACTGGAATGTTTAATATTTATTGCATATCACACTGTCATTTCAAAAGGAATCCACGTAATCTGGAATTTCGTGTAAGGGCGAAAGATTTTAAGCCTTATATCCCTAAATTATTGGCAACAGACTATGGAGCGCGGAATTTTGTTAATGTGACCGCACCATAACATTTCCCACTAATCTTTAGATCTTTATTAATTAGATCCCACTAATCTAATCCGCTCGGACCGATTCAGTCCGATTCAACTGATTCATCCAAAAGATCCGATTCAAAGGAACGATTGGTTCATGAATCGAACATCGCTACTACACTTGCGTTAACGGCCGCCTGTGCTTGTTGGATTGCAGTAGGAGAGTGGATAGAGAGAGAGGGAGGGAGAGAGATGAAAATCACTGCCCGGCCACACGACAGACGCGCCACGCATGAATAACTTTTACGGCCGAGGCGACATTGAAGGGCTGTCATATCTCTGGTGGTTACGGAGAGCGCCCGTGGTGTTGTTTAGAGAGCTACCTACAATTTCTCCCGTGTTTTCCACGAAGTGAAGGAGGTGAAAACTACCCGCCGCCATTTTTTTGGAAGTGACTGACTGGGAGTGGAGAGTTAGCTGTAAACTGGCCACAGCTGATTTAGTTTATATTCCCTGTGAGTCATCACCTTCAACACTGTCAGCTCGGACGGCCTGGATACTGTAACTACACCGACTCTTTTTCTCCAACATAACGAGCTGCCGAATGTCCAAAGGAATAAACAAGAAGTGATTTTGTTTACACATTTCTCCTGAATTCTCACAAACTGTTCCTCCCAGGATAGCTGGTGTGAGCTAAGTTAGCCACATTAGCACGCTGAGGTTTTCTCTTGGAGTCCGCTCAAACCTGGCCTGGTGGACGGGTGAGTTGAACTACACCCTCAAACGAGCCGTTTATCTGTTCTTGTCAGGACCTTACCGATGTCTCGCTGCGGCTGTGTCATTATTTTGTCGTCGTAGGAAGTTGGCTAACATTCCACTAACTGCTCCGTTAATATGTGGCTAATACTGTTAAGTTGGGTTTGGTCTATAACTTTTGGTGGTGTTTAATCGTGTGAAACAGACAAACTACACACTTTAAACGTTTCTTCTTTCTCAAATAGCTGTTGTCACTAATGTTTGAGAGTTTTGCTGCTTGGTAGGTAAGCGTAGTTTTTGTGCCAGCATGCAGGATTGACAAACACGGTTTAGAGTGATGTTGGTTTATATTGGTAAAATTACTTTGACATTCATGATTGTCGAATGGACTGCTAGTGTTTATGTAACTAGCAAAAGGTTTAAACTTGGCAAAGTTGTTCCCTGCTTTGAAGGATTAAACCAAGAGGTGAGGGAAAACATTGTGATTTTGTTTCTGAATTGTACTTCTTAAAGTGAATTGTTCTTATGTCAGTAAAAATATCAACTAACCACATTGTCATAAAAACAACGTCCAGTGTCGCATATTATTGCAATGACGCTCCCTCCCAGTTTCACTGCACTGTTTTCAACAGCAGGCATTGTTAATTAAATAAAAACAAGCATTTTAGGGCCTAGCAATTGTGACCTTCCTCATTATATAAATTAACTATCCACAGCTCTGTTATGACAAGTAATCAGCCGATTAAAGCCCTGGTTTATCGAGCTGGGTATTCCCTTGTTGTGAGCTGCATTCAATGACGCGCGCCGCATTCCTCATCTCAGAGTGTTGACATTGCGTAACACACACTGGACTGACCAGCAGCCCTTGTACTCTTCTCCGTACCTATTTAAAGCATCATTCATGATAGTCACCTGGCCTAGGGACAATACAGTTCACTTATTAGCGTAGTTATCGCTATTTAATAGATCACTTTCAGACAGCATCGTCTCATTGCTGAAAGAAGCTCAGCCTGAATATTGATCGCCTATTGAGACTGCGCTGCTCTTCCCATTCTTTGTCAAATGTGGATCTATCGGTGTGTATACGAGATTCGATGTGCTTATATGGAGTTTGGCAGCCATTTGCATGTTAAAATGTCTTCAAATCCATTTGCCATACTGATTGAATGATAAATATTTGTTGTAATCTTTTGTTTAACAAGGGGCACATGTGCTTGTTTTTCTATCTGGTTGCAAGCCTTTCTAATATACATACTCTTACTGCTTAAGCTGTGAATTGAATGCCTAGGTTTTTTTTGTTTGTTTTTTTCAATGATGTGATGACTGAATAATTTGGGGACAAATTTTGTGTGCCTAAAATTGACTTTATTCCTCTGTTGTTTACCTTTGTGGTGAAGTGACAAAGGGGTGTGATTCATTTTGGTGTAATTTTGCACCTTCATTTTGGAAGCAGTTATTACATATTTTATACTTTATAGCCCAAGTCAGATTTTAATATTTTGCTTGATTCGTACATGAAGCACTGCATATGAACTGCATCCTGCTTTTTATCTTTTATTATATTGTATAGTGATATACAGTGGTGGTCAATTATTGATAAATGTAATCGGTTTAGGCTTTCAGGCACACATTTTCAACCTAATATAGGATAAATTATAATGATTGATGATATATTCAATAATATTTTAATGTGTTGCATTGCTGTAGGCTACCAGCCAATCTAGTTCTTGCAAAGGCATGAGCAAGCAACAGCAATTACTTCTCTAGATCATCCATTATAAATCACTTTTTGTTTGAACTCCTGTTCATCAGTTCTCTTTTTTTCATTGCCCTTGATTGCAATTTCTAAATGTTGATGATGTCTGTAATGGCCTCTCTTTCAGCATTGTATTATCTTGATGATGTACTGTATGCTATTCCTTTTGTCGTTTAATATTATGACAGTTAACTGTGATACTTGCAGTGTGTTGAGCAGACTCATTTTCAGTTATTTATCTCGGTAATAAAAACATAAGTCACCCTGCTTTGGCTAATATTTCTGAGATTAATAGTCATTCCGAATCGCAAATATTTTACTATATGTCAAGTCTGCATAATGCTAGCCTATATCAGCTTATGTTTGCAGCACTGTTTTTTGTACACAGAACTAATGGGACTGGGAGCATGACAGTCATTTATGAGAGATAATGATCTTGCTGTGATTTGGTTTACTGTATCTAACCATTTTGTGTTGAATAAACGTTCTTATATGGTGTGCACTGTTTTAAATATGCTATCTCACACAGGCTATTCTGAAATGCTATGAGTGGGGTGCAAGAAATGCATTTATCTAGCCCTTAGATCTTAAAACTACCACACTATTTTATGTCATCAGCAATGAGTTTGTTGTTTGCCAACAACAAACTGCATAAAATTAACCATACTGTATGAAGAGGTGACCAATGATTGCTTGGATTAGATTATCCATTCAACACTGTGTATATGACACACATTTTTGGGATCAAAAGAAGATCCATCCACTGATATGCTCTTCATGATAGAATCCAGCATCTGAACATTTTTTTTAATTATTATTAAATTGTGCTGGTCTAATTATATTAGCCAGCTTACACTTTCCTTTTTTTTTAAATGAGTCAACTCTGAATCCATTTTTGAGTTTTTCTTTTTTATCCTATATAGGTTTTTAAATGGCTCTTTTATGACATTTAAACCTGTGATTCACTATGAAAATAGCCAAGGAAGCTGGTATGGCATTAAAACCCCAACCAATGATTTGTCTAGCAGGTGGGAACTTGATTAGTGTGTGAGATTGTCACCTTTAGAGAATCAAATTGGAAACCTGCACCAGGAAGGAGGAAACTTCTGTCATGTGAACCGTTTTAACAGTAGAGATCTTGATCAATACAGGAGGCTTCCAGTGAAGGACTGTCATGTTTTTTTGCACAGACAAGCTGGAAAGAACACGTCTGGTGTTGTCTGGTATCATTTTGACTCTTGAAAGCAGCTTCAATGTGACATTACCAGATGAGAAAATCTTTTCTTTATCCAATAAACGACAAAGAGATTTTGACAACTTTGTCTGTCTGTAAAGATATGTTAATGTGAATTTAATTGAAATCACCATTAATATATTCAGTTGTACATGATAATATAGAGTCTTCTGCAAGTGAACCTAGTCCTTCCTGGTTAAAGGGATCGTTCACCCCCCCCCCCCCCCCCCCCAAAAATATATTATTATGTCCTCACCCTCATGTTGTTCCAAACTCATGTTTCATATGCTGCTAAGTTATTTTGTGGAACAAAAAAGGTGAAAATTTTAAAGAATGTACATGTTCCTCCTCATATGACTATGGCTGTCAAATGGCTGGCATCGTTGAATCTAAACAAAAATTAGTGGGGGATTAACTTAAGCCATTGTGTTGCTTCAAAAATATGAATGTACTGCACAAGTTGTATGAACTTTGTGTCTGGAGCTGGTCATGTCAGTCGTGGTCACTAAACTGTCATTGATTGGAAATAGCTGTTTCTGCAGCATTTTTCCTACATGACATGAGGAAGGATGTTTGGAATGACACGAGGGGGAATAAATAATGAACTATTCCTTTAAGGAAACAATCTAAGCATGTATAAGATGAGTTGGAATACCATGGATAGTTAAAATACCTCTGAGAGTTGAATGCCAATGGTACACACAGGAATGCCACAAAATTAACTTGAACTCTCTGCTTGATTTCACCTTTTGTTTGACTCTTTGGAGTTATTTTGTTTTGTTTCAGCAAAATTCCTTAATATTCTTTGTTTTAGTTGGTTTCCAAACAGCACAGCAGAAAACTGTGTTAGTTATGAAGTACTCCCTTTTAAACTATTTCATAACTTGCTAGAACAAACAGATGAACACTGATTGTGTCATTTAGCAATTCATTCATTTACACTCCCTGGAAATGTGATATTTGTCAGTCAAGAGTTCTTTTTGTGTCTGTAACTCTAGGTAGGCTAGATGTGATAGATAATCTCTTTGCGGCTATTGAAGTGTTTAATTTATGCATTTCCTGTTCGTGCTGTGTATAAGAATGTCAGTAAGCTTGCAATCATTTGGCACTAGCATGACCTCAGATTAAATGACATGCTCCAAAAAATGTTTCTGTCCTACTTTGTTGTTTTGAAAATTGGCTGAAAGGATTTGTAAAAGACGCTCTTTATGTCTGCCTTCCCCTGCCTGTGTGTTGTTGAGAAAGTAACAGTGCATTATGTGACAGCGATTTAATCATAGTGTGAATTCCTCACAGAGGTTAAGACCTGGCAAATCTAAACATTTAATCACATTGCTTTTTGGAGATTAAGACCCGACAGATCGTGCGCACTCATTTTTTCAAGAATGTTGAAGGGAATTCCCACAGAGACTAACTGGAGAGATCATGGCCAAGTTCCTGTCTGTGTGTAACACTGGAGTTACTAGTCTGTGTCTCAGACTGTCTTGCTGAGCTTCTGTCGCATACAGGCCTGAAGCGCAACAAAATGTTGCTTATGCGAGACCCAGGCCCTAGTTAAGAAGGGGTATGGACTGCTAGTTAACCACAGTTAATATTTACATTTGTTTCCTTGCATGCCTACGGTGCTCAGCTTTACTGAATGCAGTTAGTTTACTGCCACCCAGCATGCCATGCAACCCACAGAGTTTTTTACGATATATTGTGCTGCTGCTTATGACCTTCTTTAGTTACTATAATTTTCACTTCCATTTAGATCTCATCTGAAAAGCAATTCTCCAAATTACCCAGCGCTTAAGTATAGTTTGTTATAGACAGTATCTATAAAAAAAAATAAACCAGTAATTATAATTCTAATGTAAGCAGTTTCGGGAAGTTGGATTTCAAACATACAGTGTGAAGATCAATATTGTACATTAGAAATATTCTCTGGTGCATAACAGCATTCCCCTTAGCCTAATGAATGCTGAGCTGTTTCTGTTTGGTCCCAGAGGAGCATCAGTAGTGAGTAATTCAGCAATTTTTCTCAGAGGCTACATGTTTTCTGTGTGGAATAGTTTGATAGTGTTTGATATTTCTGAAGGAAGTTTTTTATGAACCAAATCAGTCAATGAAGTCAACACAGTTAATTTAGGCTTACTCAGCCTTGTGAGGCAAGATTGTGCCCTGTGGGGTTTGTTGGTCTGATCTGAAAAAAAGTCAGTACTGTACATGAAAAGCTTGGGATTTATGTGAAATATTGACTTTTTGCTTTCAGCCAATTGCAACATGATAAAGTGTGTTTTTTATGCTGAAATACTTTCTCTTTTGAGGTTAACTGTAATTTGTAGGATGAATCCTCCCCCAACCCAAACCATCCAAAATTTTTGACTCAGATGGGGGGATAATTTGGAAATCCTATAGTCTTGGTCCATATCTTGGGATGAGAATGTCTGCAGAGTAGAGATGGGCGATATGGGCTTAAAAATATATCACAATAATTTCTGGTATTTATTGTGATAACGATATCAATGACGATAATTCAGGAAATCTTATGCATCCCCCAAAAGACAAACAAATCCTGTTTCTTTAGATAAAAGTATTATCTTTCCTATTTTTACCCAAAATAGCGTGTTGTGAGCATTACTGAATGCACACGTAATGTATTGACTGTTTAATTCATACTGGAAGCTGGAGGGCGCCCTTGTGCAGAAACTCCACATATGCATCACAGAAGTAGACTATTAGCACTGATGATGCTCCAGGAAATCTCTAATATGGACAAAGGTATAGTTATTGCTGTAGCTGAATAAAAGGCAGATAAAGAAATTTTAAAGGGGTTGTTGACTTTTTTTTTTTTTTTTAGGCTTGATTGTGTTTATGGGGTGCAGTCTAACATGTGTTAATGCTTTGTTTAAAAAAAATATATATATATTTTCACATAATTTACCTTTATTCCACACTGCTCTGTCCCTTCTCTTATATATAATAATATAAAAAATATAGTGATGCATTGTCAAGTATGGTGACCCATACTCGAAATTGGTCCTCTGCATTTAACCCATCCAAGTGCATGCACACAGTAGTGAACATACACCCGGAGCAGTGGGCAGCCAATGTTCCAGTGCCCGGGGAGCAATTTGGGGTTTGGTGCCTTGCTCAAGGGCACCTCAGTCATGGTACTGCTGGTGCGGGAATCGAACCGGCGACCTTCTGATTACAAGCCCGACTCTCTAACCATTAGGCCACGACTTCCCCCCCCTTATAAACGCGCTGATCATTTCCTGCTTTTACGAAGCCCTTCCCTCAGAAATATGTGATGGGCTCAGATTGGTTAGCTGGTCTAGTGTGTTGTGATTGGTTAAACCGCCTCTAGTGCGTGTTTAAACGTACCCTCACCTCAGCGGCATGTGCTCCGGTTGTATTGTAAACAATGGCATCATCTATATTGCTTATCAGTTTGAGCCCGATTGAAGCCGTGGTCACACTGCACTTTTCGTTCCATTGACTTCCATTCATACGCATGCGAATGCGTCAGACCAGAAACGCAAACCCGTGTGAAAAGTTTTCGCATTTCGCTGCATTCCAAAGTTCAAGCTTGGTGAACTCTGGCCTGCGAATTCGCATCACGTGATACCGTGTGACCAACGGCAGATCGATACGTCACAGCATGACATCGTAGCTGAACTAAAAGAGCATAAATTTAAAGTGCCCCTATTATGCCATTTTTAAGGTTGCTAATATTGTTTTATGAGTCTCCTAAAACAGGTTTACATGCATCCAAGGTCAAAAAAACAGTTTAGTTTTCTCAAAAAATAGCTTTAATTTTACCTAATTTCTAAATGATTCCTAAACGACTCGTGCGAAGCAGTTCGAAGAATCAGTCTCTCTAAACCCCTCCTTTCCGTGAGCACTCGCTGCTGTGATTGGTCAGATGGCGCAGTCCTTTGTGATTGGTCTACCGCGTCCAGCGCGAACGACAGCCATGGGCGGACATTATGCAAATGTGTTACTTCGTAACGTACAGCCGTAACAGAATAAGATTCGAATTCCTAACGACTCGTTTAGGCGATTGCGAGCCGATTCTTTTTTTTGATAGACAATAACATTACTTATCGTGCACTTTCGGCTTCACAATTTGCAGAAAGTTTATGTTCACATACTGCTACATGATACACTGCATGAAAGGTAATATTCGAAAAGGCATAATAGGGGCACTTTAAAACTGCAGCGCTGCAGGAAAGTGGAGTAGATTGTATGGTTTTTTTTTTTATATTTTAGGTGTATTATTATTGGTTATGTGTTGAATTTAAGTTTTTAAAAAGACGCTGCAGAGCATGACATCATATCACGACCGTTGCTGCATCTGAGGTAATTTCGCAAGCTCAAAGTCTAGTGTGACCGTGGCTTAAGACCCAGAGAATATTAGTGAAGAGGATCGTGCAGAACCTGTGCAAGAATGGCTCTTAATGGTATGTTTTTTGTTTGTTGTTGTCTCATACTTTTAGATACGCTGTTATTGTAAATGCTAGCTTTTAATATACGGTTTTATCCCGATTAAAGCTATAATACAGTACGGCAACCGCACGCACATCCATGTATAATGCTTCTCATAGCTATGTGAAAATAAGTGTATAAATGGAGTAGTTCATTGTTGGAGCTGAGCTGATGATCTGAATGAGAGAGAGAGAGAGATGCAGAGCAGGGTGGCGCGAGGAACAGGATTGAGAACCGCTGCATTAGAACATTGATTTTGAAACTTGTGAATCCATTAGAATTGTTAGAAGACAGAATCGCGATTCATATATGTAGGGCCCTATGAAATCCGTTTTATTTTTTCCCAAATTCCGTTTTATTTTTTTCTAAATTCTGTTTTTTCCATTTTAATTTTTCTGGATTCCGTTTTTTTCCGTTTCAATTTTTCTGGACTCCTTTTTAATGGTCAAATTAAATTGTATTAATCAAAAAGTCTACTTAATTAAAATCATGAAACTTATACAATTTAACATTAATTTATTAAAAGTGTAACAAAAATGACATCATGTTTAGGGCCGTATGAAATGTTTTATTTTTTTCTCACCTTATGTTTTATTGTTACCAAATTCTGTGTTTTAGCATGTCTAATAATTTGAATGCATACAAACAATTTTTATTTATTCTTACAGTAGCCTTATGAAATGTTTTTTTCCCCCTCAGAAATTCTGTGTTGTGTATTTAAATTTTACTGGTTATCAGATGAAAGCATAAAACATTGATTTAATTTATATTTTAATTAATGAAAATTAAACATTTAAATTTTTGGCAAAGGGGGGGGATTTACTATTAAAATATTTTGTGATTATTTCTTAAAAAAAATAAAGTTGTATTATTTTTCAAAAGTAGTAGTAGTAGTATTACGTACATTCTACTAAATGATAGTAATATAGCCTATTTCTGGCACAATGTCTTTGAAAAGTTAAACCGAACTTATTTTGACGGGTTGCCGTGAATACCTTTTAAAGTTCTGTGTGTATAGGATGTGACGCTAGTTTTACTCAAATGAAATGGTAAAATGCTCATAAAGTGATTCTCAGAGCAGTTCTGGAGATGTTGTTCATGTATTTATGTCCTCATTGAGATGGCAGACGCTGAAATCACAACGAGCGCCGCACGCGCTGTGTATATAGTAAACAAAACCGCACGTTTGCTCCATTCAGGGGGGTGTTACCCTGGCATCCTGGTCAAATTTGCCCATTGGCCTCTGACCATCATGGCCTCCTAATCATGCCCATACACTGATTGGCTTCATCACTGTTTCCTCTCCACCAGTAAGCTGGTGTGTGGTGGGCGTTCTGGTGCACTATGGCTGCCGTCGCATCATCCAGGTGGATGCTGCACACTGGGGGTGGTTGAGGAGATCCCCCCCCTTGTATGTAAAGCGCTTTGAGTGCCTTGAAAAGCGCTATATAAATGTAACGAATTATTATTATTCATACAGAGACGCGCAGAACATGCAGGAGTCATTTTTATATCAACTTTTGCTGCTTAATATTTACAGATATTAGTCCATATCGCGATTTGATTTGTGTAATGACCTACTTTTGATTAATTCATCCAAACTTTGACAAATTCCGTGACATTCCGCGTCAATCTGTAAATTCCGTTTTTATGACTGGATTCCGCGATTCCCTCCGTGTTTTCTGCATTGCGGAAATCATAGGGCCCTATATATGAATAGATTTTTTTCGTGCACCCCTCGTTTTCTCTCCCTCTTCTCTAAAGCAGCACAACATGGCCTCGCCCCCTTTGTTGCATGTTCCTGGGGGCGGGGTTTGTCTGAGTTTGTGATGTCACAAACCTGGGAAGTAACTCATTGTAGTCCCTACGATCCATTTTTGTAAGCATTAAACTGCCAGAATTTTAAAAGACGATATCTCATTTGCATTGAACTTTCAGCGCTGCAACTTTGCAGATATTGTTTATGCTCAAACAGCAACATTACACAGTAACTAATGTTAAAAAAGTGAAATTGCAATCAACCACCCCTTTAACTGCGGAAACTTGAAGACAATAAACATATGATTGCAACAAAATATGGTTTATCTGTGTTCAAGCAATCTTGGGTATTTTTTTTAAGGATAATGTATATTTGAAGAGTTCAGATGTAAAAGCCTCTAAGTGCCATCTGAAATTTTCTTCTAAAATGAGCATTTTTATCAAGCTCCTATATTTATGTTCAGTTATTTCACTTTAATTGCATAGAAAATAACCTATACATTGCCATTAGATTAAAATTACTGAACCTTGATAAAAATGCACATTTTTGATGAAAATTTCAGATACCACTTAAAGGCTTTTGCATCTGAACCCTTCATTTATAATGCAGTGCTAATTGACATAGCATTTATCACTGTATATAGTACTATAAAATAGTGTGATTTCTGCCTCATTCTGTAATATGAAACCACGTCTGATCACAAAAAGTTATTTCAAACACTTGACTTATGTTAAGTTAATATGGAAAAAAAGCATGTCAATAAATGGTATCTTTGTTGCACAACAGGTTTGTAAACCGACTCATACACATGCAAAACTGTATTGCACATGTGCTACTGTAGTACATTTATTCATCACACAGACTCTTTTTTTTTTTTTTTTATTTTTTTTTTTTGCACTGTACATCCCTAACCAAACATGTTCCAGATTGTAGAAGTAGCTCATCTTTTAGCAATATACTCCTCAATTTCACGTCTGCCTTCCGCCATGTTGCTCTGCACGGTCGCACACATAAATATGTCAACTAGATTTCATCGTTATTATTGCGGGATGTCTAATTCTTATTGTGGGGAGAATTTTTACTGGTATATCGCAAACGATAAGATATCACCCATCTCTAGTGCAGAGTAGGGCTGCAACTAACGATTATTTTGATAATCGATTAGTTGGCCGATTATTCTTTCGATTAATCGGATTAAAAAATTATTTTATTGACAAAAAACACACTATTCCACATTCTGTCCAGTGTCCTTCAAACAAATGTGCCAACTGAATGCTATGAAAACTTAATTTATTAGACCACCTGTCATAATAAAGAGAAAACACAAATATTTTAGGAATCTGTCAAAAAATAGTTTGAATCAAAAAATGTTATTGTCATTTATTGGGCAAATAGACTAACAAACTGAAACAACCAAATAGTATTAATTCACACAATAACAAAAATGGCCTCCTATGCCTTGCAACAGCTTGCATTCTTGCTAGCATTGTTTATGTACTTTTTGACTGCAATTAGTTATCTGAAAAAAAAAAACCCCACTATAAAGCGCTCTACCTTTCTTTCATAGATAACAGCAATAATTATAAAATAACAAATCGTTGTTGATGATTTTCATTATCGGTAATCGATTTTATCGATTCGTTGTTGCAGCCCTACTGCAGAGAGTATCCTCTTTTGACTGCCAGCAATAGGATTGGGTACCGTTCACATTTGAACCGGTACGGTACCGGTACCCAACGGTATCTTTTTTTCGGTACTTTACACTCTGTGTAATAACAAAAACATTTATTTTGGTGAAAAAATAAGTTTAAAACTCTCATTTTCAACATTTTGAACAATAGGGCTCTATAATTTTTTTTCTTTCTTTTTTTCTTCCAGAAGTTCTTGTGTGTTTTATTTTTTCTGATAATCAAATGAAGGCATGGAACATTTATTTATTTTTAATCAAATGAAAATGAAACCCTTTTATTTTTGGCAAACAAACAGAGGTTTACTGCTAAAATTAATACATGGTAGAAAAATTGTGTGAATATTCCTTTAAAAAAGTTTTAATAATAATAGATTTTTTTTTTTTTTTACAGTTAAGTGTTTAATGTGGTTGTAATAATTTTTTTTATCATTTAATTGTTTTATTTAAATTTGACAGTAAATGGAATATATAAAGAAGTACATTATACTGTACAAAATTAATACAAGAGTGATATATTTCTGTTACATGTTAAACCACACTTTTTTGCCTTGAAGTTTCTGTGTGTATACAGTATGATACAGTATGACTAGCTCAATACAGTATGATTGAGCTAGTTTTCTCAAATGAAACGGTAAAATTCTCATGAAGTGACTCTCACAGGCTGTAAGTTAATGTGTTCATGTCGTCATGTAGTGAGATGCAGAGGCCGGAAAACACCGCGAGTTCACGTGTGCTTCAGTATTTGTGTAGTAAACAAAACCGCGTCTCCGCTATTCATACATACCGAGGCTAACGGAACGTGCAGGATTCATATTTAAACCGTCTTTTTGCATTTTAATATTCACATACACTAGTCACTACATATCGCGATTCAAATTAAGTGACAGACCTTCTTTTATTCATCCAAAAATTGACGAATTCCATGGCATTCCACGCTATAGAGTAAATTCCGTTTTTATGAATGGACTCCACCATCCTGTCTGCGTTTTCGCGGAAACCATATGACCCTAGAAATGTAAGCACACCTTAGAACATTTCGGTTTGCCCTGTGTGTTGTGATTTAAAGAGTTGCAGGGGTGACATCATGTCACAGGGTCTCTCTCTCTCTCTCTCATATGCGCCCAAATGCGTTCTCAGGTGCTGAAATTTGGTACCGAATGATTTAATGTGAATCGGTCCTCGGTAGTACCGACTCAATTCGGTCGGTACCCTTAAAACTACCGAGTTCGGTACCCAACCCTAACCAGCAAACAACTTCCCAGACCACCCTAGCAACCACATAACAACCGTTAGAAACACCTTAGAAACTGTATAGCAACCACCCACAACAACACCCTGGCATTGTGGCAATTACTGCTGTATGGGCAAGCACAGCTAATGACCACAGTACATGACTTATAAAATCATTTCATTCATTATAGAATGAAAAAAGCAAAAGGTCTACAGACACTTTAACTTGAGCGCTGTGTTTTTAGAATGCTGAAAACAACAAAAAAGCAGTGCATTGAATTCAAAAACACATTCTGTAGGAATGGCCCCCAACATTGTCTTCCAAAAATATATAAATGTAGTGGTCTGTCTGAGCATCTTTCTTCAAGAAGACTGATAAAAATACCAGCATGTCATGGCATTGAGCATTTGGTAGTTGCTCGCCAAGGCCTGTCTTGTGACTCAAGCTTCCTTTCTTAATCACATGTCTAAGGAACACGTTTTGAAGGGCTAAATCTGTTGTTTACTCAGATGCTTTGACTAATGCAGTCACCATGGAGTGATAAAGGACTGTGAAAAGGCCAGTGGTTGTAATTGACCACACGATGGACTTTATGAAGTATATTTATTCTAAGCAGCAACATATTAGGTGTCAGCACAGGGTACGATGCACAATCTTGTACCCATTCCACACCTTTTCACCCGAAAATTGGGTTGCGCACCTGAAAAATTTGGTGGTCTTGACCAGGAACATAAAACATCACAGGCTTCAATGGGTGGTATAATGTTAAAGTTTTTAATGTAACAACACTTGACATGCACAAAGTTAAATTTGATATTTTTTTATTATAATCAACAAGGCTGTTTGCACTGGAAATATGTGATGCAGCACAGTAAGCAGCAGCTCCAGCTGAATGAAGTACAGCATTTTATTTATAATTGATGTCTGACACTTACATCCAAAGCAACTTGTCATGCCATAAAGACTCATAACCTCCCTAGTCATACAGATAAACATGCCACAAGTGTTATGTCAGAACATAGTCAGTTATGTCATCGCTTTGGCTCTCAAATCAGTGGAAATTCCATTTGAATGGAAAAGGGGTAACCTACCCACAATTGGTCTATCATTCATCCAACTAATCAGCTCTAATGGTTCGCGAATACGCCCATAGTTTGACTATTATTCAACCCATTGCTTCAGTTCTCTCCAAACCTAAATGTGCCTGAAGAGGTGATAAGAATGCAGCAGAGCAGGTCAATGTGAAAGCTGGGAGCTCATCAGCTGTCATACTGACACTGACATTACTGTAGTTACAGCCTGTAAACAAAGGTTAGGCCACAGGTCATCGTGCAGGATCAGTATCTGGAGATAAAACAGTTTCTATGGCTTCTTGGTTTGTTCCTGTTCAGGAACCACAGACACCCATTTATCTTATTTTATATTGGCAACTCTGTGTTCCACCTACAAGTTTGTAATAGGAAAATAGAGAACTGGGCAGGTAACCGAAAGGTTGCAAGTTCAAAGCCTCAGATGTTACACACATGATAATATTGTACGTAATCCAGCACCAGTAACAATCTTATTGACAGTCCAACATAGTAGATTGCGGCATCCACATTATTTTGCAACTTCAGATTCATTAGCTGGGTTTGCATCCAAAGTTGCGAATTTAACTTTTGCGCAGAGAACTGGTATATTGCATAAAACATTTGCGAATAAGCAACGTTTCCATCCAATGAGTCAAAGAGAACAAAATCATCACTTCCTGATAAACTGGCAATATCACTAAGAAAAGTAGAAGCCGCCAGTGAATATAATATTTTCATTTATAAAAAGTTACTTGGGCCACAGAGTGAGCAGACGAAACATAATAAATGCGGTCATTGCTTTTGGGGGTAGATGCCTGCTGTTTAGAACACAGTCGTGTAAGAAGCAATTATACTGAAATACTTTGACAGCAGACTTTGCTCGGGCATTTCAAAATGACCATAAGAACATTCTGATGCTATGCAATAGTGTTGGGCTCAATTTTCATATCGTCCTATCGTCAGCCTGTGAGATCACCGATACACAACATTATCGTGCTAATTTCTTTAATTATTTATTTACTTAGTTTCATTCACTAACTCCAGCATAAGACTAAAAGCAGCCTAATGTTTTAAATATGACAGAATTTGTATTTAACATAACAAATTAATAGAAACATCATAAGTTACTAATTATAATACTTACATTTCCTCAGTTATTCAAAAAGCAGCTAACATTACAGAAAATGAGCAAAGAACATTACATCACCAAAGAACATCATCACAAGCTCAGTCTAGCGCGAGTTTATGCACTTTAAAAATTAGAGATGTTCCGATACCCTTTTTCCCTTCCCGATACCGATTCCGATACCTAGGCTAAGGGTATCGGCCGATACCGAGTACTGATCCGATACCTGGGTGTGTATCTGGTTATACAGCTGTATGTACTACTAGCCCTGTATGAATTGGTACAATTATCTTATTGTGTGCTTCATACATATATACACATGGTGAAGCACATCTATCTATCTATATCTCTGTCTATAGATAGATAGATAATCTGGCGAGTAAACAAAAAATATAATATGTTTGGAAAATGGCACATCTTTTTAAATATCTAAAAGTACACTCTCAGTCAGTCAGTCAGTCAGTCAAGCATTATAATAAATATATTATGATAATCAAGTATTATTTAATAATAGAACTTTAGCAATTAGAATTAAAACTTGGTAACCATGTATTAATGCATATTTTAACTGAACTTAGGACTGGTGGTGGTGCTTTTTTGGTCATTCAGTGTTTCTGTAAAAATGGGAAAAAAACTATCAATAATACTGATAAGATAATAATCATACTATGAATTCTACTAAGAACAATATAAAAGGCACTAAGGATTAACGAGCTGCT
>JAFVLL020012506.1:10000-21186 GCA_021397915.2 Tor tambroides | reverse complement strand
GAGAGAGAAAGAGAGAGAAGAGAAGGCTGTTAATGATAGAAGAGAAGAGAGCCATTTGCATCTATCATTTCCAAATCACTCTTTATGATAATGCAATGGAGCGAAGGGAGAAGACACACACACACACACACACACACACACACACACACACACACAGATGGCATGCATGGTGATAGACTGAGGCCCTGTGTCCTTCAACATGTCTTCATTGTACTTTTGAACACAAGCACAAAGACACACATACGGTAAGCCACAGGTGCAAAGAATCAAAAGTATTCAATACTGAGAATATAAACACTCAATCACACACTGGGTTGTAAGAATAACCAACCCAAAAGTGTGTCCTTACAGCTCTCATCTTTATTGGGAAATAAATACACACAAACACACCAAGGTCAAGGTTCGATTCCCAGGGATGCATGAATCGATGAAAAAACGTTTGCTTTCAAGCAATGGAAGTAGCTTTGGATGAAAGTGTCTGCCAAATGCATAAATGTAAATGTAAGATTATAAATCGATTACTGATGGGTTTGCAGTCTTCAAAATGTCTGTGGGACTAAAATCTCATTAAAATATGAAACAAAAGACAGTTTATGGTCTAAAATGAACAATAAATATAAGGGTGTGCATTATGTGAGCTAAATGTCAGATGTTCTTTGGATCATTGGCAATTAATGCCGGACGAAAGAAAAAAAGAATTACATAAATACATATATAGAGAGAGTAGTAGTGGACTTTTGTACACCATTTCATACTGAACATCTTTTTAAAACCTGAATGCTAATGGTTATAGACTTTTATAGTTCTAATTTACTGTTAATCAAAAGTGCTTAAACCCTCCAATCCAGCTTAAATGTAGAATTGTAATGGCCAAAGTTACAGTAAAAAAAAAAAAAAAAAAAGACACCAAACAAATTAAAGATAACAATCAACAAATGTGCATCAGTCACAAGGTCGCATGACGTGTAAACAGTATGAATGCACTGTAAATCTTGAAACACCCTCAACATACACAGTGCAGCTCAATTAAAAACACTCTGTATGTTTGAAACACATGTACAAAATGAATGTTTCAGTCCTGCAGTGATTCTTAAGAATAATGAGAAGATGCTTATCCAAACACAAGCTCTTGATTAAACTCCAAGCGATCTATATCCAGCAGACGAGACATCCAAAAGTGTCACGAAAACATCCCAAACGTCTGTCAAAGCTACTCGGCAGAATGCAGAATCCTGGGCTAGATTAGAGTGACCTTGACTGTTCAAAGACATTAAGCTGGAAAGACTTCAAACTGCAGACAGAACAAAACAGCCCAAATCTCAACAAAGGGAACACTGGCGAAAGAAGAATCCTAAGCAACGCACACAGACAAGACAATAGCCCTTCAGGCAAATGCCTCCTTTCTCTCCCTGGTTTTCCTCAGAGCCCTTCTCTCCACCCTCCCTCTTGCTTTCTTCTCCTTTCTTTCTCCCTTCCCAGCCCTTTCCCTCCCTCTCCCTGCAGATGGCTGAGGAGGGAGAGGGTTTTGCTTCAGTAATCCCCTGCCACACAGACGGAAAAGCTTGTTACAGCGTTGCTGATCACTGCAGAAAGTCAAAGTGGAGCCAGAGAGAGGTCAGTCGGAATTAGGCCACGTTTTAACTCCATGGATTTGACTAATTCCCCCATAAGCCTTTTGAAACCCAACCTGTTCTGGCGATGCCCAGGGTTCAGGCTCGACTCAGGCACCGAAAACTGCTCGAGAAAATCTGCCTGAGCCTAATTTACACTGGCACAAAGAGAGCGTGCGGTCCAACACACACCTGTACACTTGCACGCTAGCGCCAATATTTTTACACACACACACACACACACTCTCACGACTCTGGCAGGCGCGCTAAGCTTTTCCCAAAGACCAGGCTGCAACAATCGACCAAAGAATCATTGATTTTCAATGGGAGTGAGGGGAATTTGAGCAGGCCAAACATGACACCAGAGCTCTGGGTCTCAGCTGCTTTAGAGCTCAGAGACTCTTTGAAGCTCTATCATGATAATAGGCCAAAGACTCAAGGCCTCTGCGCATCAGGCCCTGTTGTTGTCAGTTACTCACTTTGAAGGGAAAAAAGAGCTCAGAGCTGCAAAGAGCCGAACAAAGAACGCAAGAAGGGAAGGTTTGAAATTTCTCGCTGCAAAAAGCTGCATTATTAGAAAATTTTGGGTCTTATAGGTAAAGGTTAGTAAAGAGGAAGTGGTTATTTCATTCATCCAGTCTTACATAGCAGGTTTCCCACTGAAAACCTTAGTATTTTATAGCAAATACTAAAACATTGACATATATGTAACATTTTACACTGATAATCTCTGGAATTTGAGAATAGACTTTCAGATTACACTTGTAACTGCAAGATGTTATTTGATGAGAGCTTTAATAAAATATACTATATACAACAACAGTACAATACAGTCTGAAAAAAACATTGTTAATAATGATTAAACTGATCTTGTTATTAATTCATTCACAACTGTTTTCATTTTAAATTCATTTTAAACAGTTGCATGTGGTTTTCAATGTATTAATAATGTAGCAACAATGCTTAATAAATAATAAAATCTGTTGCTGAACTTGACTAAATAGCCACCCAGGAATAGAATGCAAAAATCTACACAAATTGCATCTGAGCTTTATAAATATTACCAGCTAATTAGATTTTTATGAAGAAAATGTGAGTAGTGCTTGCCCCAATACTGCCATTTATGAGGTGGGTTAATTTTACTGGTCCACGTCTCCCATGCTTACCCAAAATATCAATATTATGAAATATTACTACAACTTAAAATAACTGTTTTCTATGTTATTATATTTTAAAATGTAATTTATTCTTGTGATAGCAAAAGCTGAATTTTCAGAATCATTACTCCAGTCTTCAGTATCACGTGATCATTCAGAAATCATTCTAATATTTGTTGCTCAAGAAACATTTTTTATTATCATCAATGTTGAAAATAGTGGTATAACAGTTCTATCTCTCTAAGAAATATCACACAAGTAGCCAAAATCACCATCACTAACACACGTTTCTCAAAAATACCAAATGCTATTATTACTATTATTAAACACTACCATCATTTAAATACAATATTATTTTCAAATCAATAATGTTTAATAAACAACAAACACCATTATAAATGTTTCAAAGCAATTCAGTCAAAAGTACAAAGACAGCGCTCTGAAACAGAATTCAAGTTATATAAAAATATAAAGTTATGAACTTTGCCCTCAGCCCAAACTATTTGCTCTGGAGCAAATAATAGATTAATGAGACCAAAGATTGTCTGTTAGATTTACAAAATATTTATATAAATTATACAAGTATAAATGACTACATTTTCGCAATTCCTGATACCAATGTGTATGAGGTAATATTGATACTGCATGTTGAGGGCTCAAACTTCATTATGTTGATTTCATGGAGACGACCCTAAATGCACTTTTCAGTCAGCACGAAACTGACCTTCAAACAAAGTGGCTTCCAAGAGGTTATTAATGGCAACTGTAGAGGGTCAGGTATTGATTTTCACAGTTTGGATGCCGCCTTTAGCACAACTTTAGCCTACTTTCAGTCTCTTAGAATCAGACATGCATAATGATTGATTTTAGGAGCCAAGCATGTTTGAAACACTTATCCATGCTGCGTTAACAGATCCAAACAGTGGCAAAAGCTATCATAAACAGAAATGTTAAGTACTTCACAGACAACGACAATTACCTCCTCTGGGATTAAAAAAACAAAAATGTCTTCATTAATACCCAAGTGACTCTGGAGTTGCAATTTCTAAACAGCAACATGTTTGCATTAAATCATACAAATGCTGTCTGAATTGGTGATCTACATTCATAGGCAGCTCTTAATCCCTTCCTGTCAAAATCTGACTAAAAACAGATCTTGTGAGTATTCATTATAATAGACTAATATGCACCACATTATTCAAATGAGCTGCTGTCATACGTTCTTTTGTGAATCTCCACTAGTGTGATCATTTGTAAGGGACTGTTTTCGTGCCTGAGGGTTTCTGTCTAGAAAAATATGAAAACATGTGTTTGATCTCGGTGCTGGGCGACAGGTACCTCATTCTACTCTGACAGCTCAAATATCCATCAGAGTTGAAGAGAGTAATAATTACCTATCAAACCTGCATGCTGCCAAGCCACATAACAGCTCAGACACAGGAAGACTGCACAGATCAATTAAAATTAAAATGTGGAGATGAGCGCATGGGACACAGATACATAAACGAAAGACACACAGACCGACAACACATGGATTTAGTGTTAGGTCTCTCGCTCTTATCCTACAGATGAAGTGATAAAACCAGCGTTCCAGATGAGAGGCAACACTTAACACTAGCGCCAATGAGCTTTACTGGGAGAAAGCTGTGTGCAATGAATGAGTGAATGTACATTTTAATGAGTCCATTAAGGTCTCTTTACTAACAACCAAGGACCGAATAACATTCCCATAAACCCATTAGATTACACAGAGATGTTAAAAACAGCGGTCTGGACTGTGTTTGTGTGTGTTTCCTTTGAATCTTAAAGGTGAAATGTGTCATTTCTACAGCATTATATATTATATTTATATTTCAA
Organism: Tor tambroides; assembly: GCA_021397915.2. Lineage (NCBI taxonomy): Eukaryota > Metazoa > Chordata > Actinopteri > Cypriniformes > Cyprinidae > Tor > Tor tambroides. The sequence goes on along the minus strand of JAFVLL020012506.1, from coordinate 16,562 downwards.
AGAACACACTCCCCCATCTGTCTCCAAATTAACACATCTATTTCGAAATTAAGATTTCTGAAAGATCATGTGACACCGAAGACTGGAGAAATGGCTGCTGAAAATTCAGCTTTGCCACCACAGGAATAAATTACATTTTCAAATATGAAAACAGTTATTTTAATTTGCAATAATAGCTATTTCATAATATTTCATAATATATATATACATAGGATCAAATAAATGCAGCCTTGGTGAGTCTTAGAGACTTCTAAGATATAATGTAGGAACAAAGCTTAATAAATCATAAAATGCTTGACTACAGATGCTTAATTATGATTAGAGAATACCCTTATGTTTCACATAAAGCCAAGCACGACACCATTAACTCACTGGAACCACCATGCAGAACAAAATAGTCCTCCTCAGTCCTCCACAGAGGAATATTCTGTGGTGCTTGTATCTACACAGTCCCAGTCATGAACAACAACATGGCACTCCATCAACACAGAGACCAAGTCCAAAAACCAGAGAACTTTTTTCAAAATGTTGAAATGTGGATATTTTGTTGTTTATCCATCTGTTTGTCTGCATGCAACCACGGTTCTTCTGTATGTGTACGAAAGTGTGTGCAAACTTTGGCATGGTGGAGTGAATCTGATTGTGTGGGCACGCACGAGTGTGTGTGTGTGATTGTGTGTGTGTGTGTGTGTGTGCGTGGTTGTGTGCAGGGCTTCCCACAATCCCCCTCATTAACAGCTCATGCAGGTTGGCAAATGACTGCTCGAGCCCTGCCTGTCTCTCTCTCTGCTTGGCTCTCATTAGCAGCTGGCAACACCACATGAGAGATGAGTGGACACTGGCACAGAATGGCATTACCCGCTTACTCGCTGTCATACGCTCACACACAAATAAGTGGATGGAAACGGAGGAAGTGATAAAGAGAGAGAAGAGAGGGAGAGATAGTCCTCATCTCAGTAGATTTAATTAAAACTGGGGTGAGCAGATGGGGGAGATGGAAGGAAGTCCAACAGGAGACAGCTCATCTGTCTGAGCCACACACGTTTCCCCCCATTTCTCCTTCTCTCTCTCAGTTCCCTATCTCGTTTCTCTCTCTCCTTTTTTAATGAATCCTTGGCTTTCTATAACCTTCCAATTTAAAGCTTCCACTCTGGACGGATGACAGACGGCCAGTCCAGATCAGCAAGAATGTGTGTGTGTGTGTGTGTGTGTGTGTGTGTATCTGACTGTGGTAGGTAATTAGTGTATGGAACCAGGTTTGCTCAGGCTTGTTGAGCTGGACAAAAATTCTGTTTTACAGTCCAAATTTAGTATCTAATACAAATGGCTTACTTACAGGTGACTATATATTTTCAAATGTACTTTTATAGCGTTTTATGCAATACAGATTGTTTCAAAGCAGCTTCACAGAATTGATGCAAACTTCAAAAAATGAGGCAGATCCATAGCTCTGCTGTAAAGCAGATGTAACAAGACAATAGTGCCATTATTCAGCTCCAATCAGTTTAGAGTTGGTTAAGTTCAGTTCAATAATCTGTGCAAAGTTCATTATGTGAAACAAGTTCAATTCAGCGATAAGCAGCACTACTTTGGACAGGAGTCTCGTTATTCAGCTCGAGTCAGTTCAATGTTGATTCATTTCATTTCAATTACAGTATTGAGGTTTCAGAATTCATGCATTATCAACACACCTGATTCAGCTATAAAGCAGAGGACAATAGGGTCATTATTCAGCTCAATTCAAGTTCAAGTTCAGTTCAAGTTTTGTTCTCATCCGATAGTGTCACTGCCGTCAAATCGCTGATATTACTGAATACAAATAAATAAATAATGATCAAAGTGCCTTTCAGACCCCAACTAAGCAAGGAACCCAAATTCCATTATAGGTGACAGAAATGGAGAGAAAAAAAAACCCTTTGGAGAAACCAGACCTATTTAAAGGGAAAGTTCAAGCAAAAAGTCATCATTTAGTTGCGCACGTTGTTCCAGACATTCTTTCTTTAGTGGAAGACACAAGAAGATATTTTGAAAAATCTCAGTTTTGTTGCCCATACAATGAAAATCAATGGAGACCAGTGTTGTTTTGGACCCCACTGACTTTTATTGTATGAACATTCTTCAAAATATCTTCTTTTGCATTTCAGAGAAGTCATACAGATTTGAAATGAGGGTGAGTAAATGATTACAGTGTCTTCATTTCTGGGTGAATTATACCTTTAGACTTGGACTATTTTAAAAGAAAAAGAGAACACGGAGAGTGAGTGCTGAGTACTGTCTGTTTGAAATGTTTGCCTGCTTTTATTTACTAGGGTTTTGTCTCACTTTCACATTTAATTACCTTTAATTAGATTTGAAGTAACATAGCCTTGTTGCTGAAGTTTACAATGAGCAAACCCGTGAAAAATGATGAGGTCGGGGTAATGAAAGACAGAGAGCTAAACATTGCCTGTATAGAATCTCTGTCCGTAGAAATCTGCAGAATGCAAATACTTGTCATTCATACAATTCAACACATCCTTCAGCCTTTGTAATTGATTGAACAAATTCAAGATTATGATTGCTGCAATTAAATCATTCAGGAAAGTGTTGATTATAGCAATCCATTTATACTCCTGCTGTGTTGCAATGATCAATTTACAAAAGTACAAATTTAGAAATTCTGTCAATTGAAATTAAGAATCAAGGGGACAAAATATGATTTTTGATGTAATTGTAATGTAATGAACTGAACTTCAAATGCAGAGTTGTAGCCCCATTAATACATTTTAAAAACATTTAAATACATTCAGCAGAATTCTGTAGTTTTTCCCTCACAATCAGTGCAGATAATGTGAAAAACATACAGATTTTGTACTGCTCCATTTAGCGGCTGGTACAGCATTCATAGATTTCACATCATCTTGATAGCAACTTAAAAAAAAATCATTGTACAGTGATATTTAATAAGGTAAATTATTTCAAAAGTGAAATGTTATGTTCTTAAAAAAACATCTACATGCTAAATGTAAATTACATGTAAAAGCAAATAAAAAAGTGCATAAGTGACTGTCAGAATTAATCATAAATGAATACTTAGAAATGTCCATGCATGACTTAAAATGCTTTACCACTTTCTAACCTTTTTGCTTTTCTTTCCTTTCCTTTTTTTTTGCTTAGCTTAGTTCTCTACTACATTAATCTCATTATCCTTTGAACCTTTTCACCGCTGATGCCAAATGCAATTTGTATTCTGCGGCCCGGCAAAGAGCCCTAAACTGATTATCCCAGTATAAACCGTGGCAGTCCTGGATATTGTAAGGCCTGAAAGGCCCTTCTAGCCTGTGAAAGGGGTTCCCATATGCCCTCAGAGTTTCATGACACAATGTTGCGTCTGCTTTGCAAGGAAGAAATTAAGCGTGTGAAAGTCTACGCAAAGCCCTCATTTTCCAGTTAATCAAATCTCTGCCTAATCAAATTAGCGCACATAATTCAGCTAGATGCGTGGCACAAAAAAGGCATTATCCCCTCTCTCCGGAGCTGAAAAGAAGGGAACCAGCGTGGTATCTCTCCCTGGGCCTCCGCATCAGCCGCAGTCAATAGAAGAGGCTGGGAGACGGGGACGGACTCTCAGGGGGTCAGAGGGGAGGACTTCAACGGGAAGGGGAGGTCCAAAAAGGGGAGGGCAGGGGTGTTAAAGTTGGAGCCGCTGGGGTGAGCAGAAACTGCAGGGTGGAGGGAGACTTTGGCAGCGATTAAGTTCCCAGCTTATTAAAAGGCCTGGCTCAGTGCTCTCCTCACGGGAGCAGCCCAACGCTTGCTAATGAGGTACTTGTTTAATTTTCTTTCAAAGGGCTGGACATCTGTGACAAACTCTCTCTCTCTTGCCCCTCCCTTCACCTCGCTCGGCCTCCCTGCGCACACAAAGCCCGTCTATCAATAGACCTGCAGCGCCTCTCTGGTTTGATGAAGTGTTTTCCATTGTATACAGCAGATAATGTGTTCAGAGTGCGGCAGAACTATCAGTATTACCTCTGATCTCTCATGCCAGTCAAAGCCCATCATGAAAACTCAATAGCGCTGTGGGTTCAATGGCGAAGCGGGCAGAGCATCTCCTCCCTCTCTCTAATTGATTTCCCCTCTGTGGATGATGCATATGGGAGGGTGCGTGATGGCGGCTCGTTGTCCTTCACCTGAATCTTAAGGGCTTGTGTTTGTGATGTGCAACGGAGCTGTCATCCAGGATTCAGTTTTATGACTTGAGGGACCTGATCTTAGACCATCCGTAGCTGCAGCATAGATCAGCTTATTTGCTTGACTGCATTGACTGGGTGAGCAAGACCCAGAATGCAGTCTGGTGGTGGCCAGGAGGCCCTAAGACAGAATTGGAGCACACTTTTCCTGTCTCTACTAATCTAAAACTGTCTTTAAATGATTATTCCAGGCTTTCGAACATCTTTGCTGAATCAACAATCTATTCAATTTTCAGTTTTAACACAGAGTGAAATATAACTCAAACACTCGATTTTAAAACTGTTGAATAAGAAAGGATTTTGACATTAAAAATAAATAATATACCTATTTTGTTTCTTTTTGAAAAATCAATACTTTTATTCAGCAAGGACTCATAAAATTGATCAAAAGTTACATTGTTACCAAAGATCTCTCTTTCAAATAAATGTTTTTTTAAAAAAATAAAAAATCCCAAAACAAAAATATTAAGCAGCACTGTTTTCAGCAATGATAAAAAATAAGAAATGTTTCTTGAGCACCAAATTAGAATGTTAATAATTGATAATGAATAATTTCTGAAGGATCATGTGACACTGAAGACTGAATACTATTGCTAGAAAATTCATAATTCTCTCACAACACAGGAATACATTGCCAAATAAAAAAACCAAAAAAAAAAAAAAAAAAGCATTCATTAAACTCTATAAAGCACCTCAAGACTCAATAAATGAAGTGTTACACATTATGCTGTTGATCTGTGTCTATAAATGTTTCTGAGAAGTTTCCACCTGAAACAACTGTACGTCAGTTTTACAATACAGCAGGACCACTGCTAAGAAGAAAAAAAAAACTAGCTTTGGGCCACCAGTTCAGAAACATCATCATTATAGCAGATAACCAACATCATAAAAGCTACAAAAGGTTATATATTTCTCTGTATTCTAGTTTAGTTATATTTTTCCCCTCCTCTCTCCATTCTTCTCTTCAGCTTGTAATTGGTATTCAAAGGAGAATGTGTCTTGTCTCTTGCTGTCGGTCACTTCTAGTTATTTTATAATACGTTCCCCCCTCTCTCATTATGAGAACTGCCAGATTCATATTTGCACTTTGATACCCACCCTAATGTGTGTAGACAGACACGGCATACCAACATGCTCCTCCCTAACCGCCTTCACCTTTCTTTATCAGAGACACTAATGTGTGTGTGCGTGTGTGTGTGTGTGAGAGACTGCCAGACAAATCAAGCACTCGAACAGCTTCAATCTGCTCAATGTAAACAGGCACTAACGATGGCAGGAGGTCAGAGGTCAATCCCATGGATCAAGCCTCAGCTGGAGCGTGGTTATTGCTGGATTCAGTCCGCAGGGGGAGGGGCGTTGCTGGGGACAAAGACGGAGGCTTAGCACCCTGAAGCCCTAAAGTCAGATCATAACTAAACTGCACATTATTATAGCCGTGCCTCTAGAGAGGGCCATCTGTGCCGTCTAATGGGCTTCAGTGAGGCGGTCAGAGCTCAAGTTCATTTATGAAAACGATGATGATGATGACAATGTTAATGGTGCTACAAGGAAACACGTCTTGCCACTGGCACCGGCAGGAAATCCAACCGAGATACCGGCCATTCGTTGCACCCCGCTGTTATATTACGACAAGCTTTATGAAGTGCTTTTTATGAAGCTTTTTACTGTGGGGCATTGTTGTTGCAAGTTATGGTTTGGCTGGATTTCGTGTTTATTCAACAACATACTGTATATGAATACACTGAATGTTTTCTCCATTTGTAACAGTTGTGTAGAAGTCCCAAAACTGTCCTTGGTGTGAAAAGGAATGGGATGGGTTCAAATATGCATAAGATGTTAGAAAACCAAAGACTGTGTAGGACCTGGAGGATTTTCTAAAGAACATCAGGCAGTTTTACTGCTCAGGACAAACAAAGGACTCACGAAAACAATCACAAAACATAAAAATCAGTTAAACACAACAGTCATACACAACAAACATAGCTCAACATGGCAGATATGAAAGAAAACGCAACTGTCTCTTCATCAAACACTGCTCACCATCCCAGAGATGTTTGTTGTGCATGCCAGTCCAGTTGACCCTGAGGTGGCATGACTTAGATGTGTATTTAGTGTGTTTGTGTGTTAAGTGGTGGCCATGTCTTCTGTTGACCGTGAGGTGATCAGTCATGTGGTGCTGTGTGAGAGACAGGGCCAGATAAAGGCAGAACAGATAAGGTCAGAAAGAAAAAGAGAAAGAGGGGTCAACACCAGATTCATTAAGATCACCATTATCTCTGACTAGCAGTGAACCATGGTGACAAAGAGAGGCAGACAGTAGATATAAATATACT
>JAFVLL020012506.1:0-5000 GCA_021397915.2 Tor tambroides | reverse complement strand
GAAAGGGTACAAAACCATCTTGCCCACCAATATTCAAGAAAATGCAATTCATTGGGAAGCACTTCATATTGGATCAGGACAATGACCCAAAATACCCTGCCAGTTCAGTCAAGGAGTTTATCAGGGCAAAGAAATGGAAAGTCTTAGATTGACTTGGGCAATCTCCCATTTAAATCCAATTGAACATGAATTTCACCAGCTGAAGAGGAGAGTGAAGGCAGAAACTCCCCAAAACAAGCAACAGTTGGATTGGCTGCATTAAAGGCTGAAAAAGTATTTCAAAGGAGTGAGACCGAGTCTGGTGATCTATATAGGTCAAAAGACTCACTGCTGTGTTAATGCAGGGATCTGCAACTAAACTTCAACTTCAACTTCTTCCTATTTATTTATATAGCACATTTTAACACAATTGTATTGCCACAGTGCTTCACAATTTAAAAAAACATATACAAAGATTAAAACAATAAAATGAAGACATAATTAGTAAAAATAAAAGCAAAATGAAACAACCCACAAAAAAAAAAAAAAAAAAAAAAGTCTCTCATAAATCTTTCTCTCAGCTAATGTAAAAAGATGAGTTTTTCAACTGAGACTTAAAAACTGCTAAGGATAGAGCCTGCCGGATGAAGTGGAAGACTATTCCACAATTTAGGAGCCGACCATAAATGCTCTATCCTGTAGATTTTTTTTTGGAACGTGGAACTGCTGGTAACAGTTTATCTGCTGATCAGTGACCTAGCCGATGTATGGTACTCTAGAGGGATGGTGATATAACGGGGACATGTTATGAGTGCTTTAAAAACCATCAATAAAATCTTAAATCGATCCTGTACTGAACTAGTAGCCAGTGAAGAGGATAATACTGGAGTAATATGATCCCTTTTTCCTTACCTGTCAAAAGCCTGGCTGCGGCGTTCTCCTTTAATTTGCAGGCGAGATAGATGTCGCTGACGAATCCCAGCATAAAAGTACATGTCATCTAAGTAATAAGTAGCGGATATGATTTCTAAGTCTTTAAAACTAAGAATGGTTTTAACCTGAGATCATTCTAAGTTGGTAAAAACACTTTTACTAGGCTTTATCTGATTGTCAAAGCTGAGAGTTAAAATTGATTATGACTTTGGGTTTCTTACACTCTTTTACAATTATTTCTAAGGAGCAATATTACAAGGAGATCTATCATGCTGATTTTGGTGGACCAAAAATAATTATCGATTTTTGTCGACAAGCTAGAAAGGGGTGCAAGACAACCAAATTTTGACGACCTCTTCCAGACAGAGTAACTTGAGGCCTGTACTTGATGCTCATTCCCGACTTTAAGTAGTAAATATATCTGAGTGTCATCAGCGTACATATGATAGAAATATCTGGCATGAACAAATGGTACATGTCTCCCAATGAAAATAGTATGGGGGCCCAGAATAGAACCTTGAGGAAGACCATGTTTAAAGGAACCTGCAGAGAGATGGAAGGTTGACAAAGAAGATATTCTATCGTACAAATATGAATGAAACCATTTTAAAACTGTTCATGAGTGCCTACATCACACTCAAACGTTTTTAAAAGGATACAGTGATCAACAATCAGGCTAACACCTGAGATCCAGCACAATTGAAGCAACCCCCAACCCAGAATCAACTGCCATCTGTAAGTCGTTCACAATTTTTTACCAGCGGTCTCTGTACTGTGACCAGCTCTAAAATCAGATTAGATTTATCCATAATATCATTTTCAATTAAAAATTATTTGAGAAGAACAACCTTTTCCTAGGCTTTAGATGGTATGGTAATTTAGAAATTGATGGAAATTATTTAGCTCTGTGAGTCAAGACCTGATTTTTAAATGAGAAAACTTCATAACGCCTTCGTGGGGTGGGACAACACCATTACTTAAAGAGCTGTTCACAATGAATAGTATGCCTGGGGCCCATAATTTCAAACAGATTCTTTAAAAAGTGAGGAGGGAATAGGATCTAAAGGATGTATGACAGTTTCATATGTTTAACAATTCCACTCAGAACAGAGAGACAAGATCAAAGCAATCAAATATGCAAAGACTTGACATGAGAGCTGCTTGAACACCTATACTAAAGACACAATAACTTCTCAATTGACTCAATCTTTCTTATAAAAAGATTCAGAAAATCCTCTGTGGTATAAAATAAGTCAATAGAGCGCTGTCTTTAAGGTTCAGCACAGTATTTATTGTGCTGAACAGAACTTTAGCGCAGTGAGCAGTAAATAATAGCTTTTAATCTTTTATATCTGCCTTATATTCAACTGTTCCAATACTTATGCTCACATCAATGAGTGGGATGAACTCTAAAAGTGCTGTTATTTTTATTTGGTAAAACATGTATGTGTTGAAATGGCTAATAATAAAATGTGACATTCTGTAGTTTTGTCTCATATTCATCTTTTAATCATATTTGCAAATGTCTTGACTCCACAGCCAACAGAGCAATTTTGTCTTTACTGTTCCAATACTTTTGGAGGGCACTGTATATATATTCTAGCAAATGTGGACCATCTACTTAGGCCCCGATGGACATGTCAGACCTCCTAGCCAATGTCCACTGTCCAGTGGCACCCTAGTTCATACCTCCAAACTGACCAGACTTTGCAGATAAATTCAAATGCTGATCAAGGATCGTTTCCCGCTAAGCAGATCTGACAACAATAATTTCAGCTTAATTTTCTCCTAAGGCCCTTGAGTTCTGAGAGTAGTGGCAGTAGTATGCTGGAGCACAGTCCAGCCCGGTGCCTGCCATCTGTGGGTGATGCATTATTTAGCTTGCTCAGCCACTGATTAGCATTAACGCTATGGTAATGGCCCTCCGGGCTCCTCCAGGTCTACCTACCTCCCAGCACACCCTGAGGTCTCTCTCACTCAGCTGATCTCTCTTTCACTCACTTCCTTCTCCCTGCATTTCTAGCCTCTTAAATGGCCTCAAAAAGGTGGCTTTAATTTTTTATGTCATGTCTATTCAGGTGAGGGACCTCATGAAACCAAAATTAAAGTTTTTTGGCTTTTAGTCCATGTCTTTGAAACCATCTAATATGCTAGTACAGTGGTTCAAGTAGAGACTAAACACTATATGTGTGTGTATATATATATTAATGGTATTTGTATGGAAATTTTCAATACGGGTCTTTCAGCTGATTGGAAACATCCAGTTTTATATACTGTTACATTTGATAAAAAACAGAGTCTTATATTTCAAACTGTTCATTTTTTTCAGGAAATTCAAACAATAAATGCCGATTTGATGCTCTGTGATGTACAGATCCCTGTATAAACGCCTTAGTTCAAACGGCAGCGCGGAGAGCGAGTGAACATGATCATCCCTTCCTCTTTACTACTAGTTTTAACACAAAATAAACATAAATGAACATCTCATGCTGCACGTAATCGCACAATCTGTGTTTCAACCATGGAAAGACGTCAATAAAACAGCTTGTAAACAAAATGTCACAAAACATTTCATTTACCTCAGGCAAGTCATCAGTGTCTACAGCTTGTTAATTCGCTAGAGAAATGAGCAAATGAGTCTAGAGAAGAGCATTTTGCGAAATATTAGACTATAAACTCATTGTTTTACTTTACTTGTTAGTGATGTCTTAATTATTTAATGTATATTTAAATGAATCTGTTATGAAGCAAGTTACAGCAGGGGGGGGGGAATTAAACATAAAATTGCTTTTTTTTTTAAAGTGGTTTACTGAACAAAGTTATACTCTAAAATATAGGGAGTCTTTTTACATTAATATAAGGTTACAATTAACAACAGAGCCAAAACTTAAATATAATTACTACTTATTTTTAAATATAATAACCAACACTCAACTTAAAAAGTATGTAAAAATGGAAATTGCACATAACGCAGTTTTTAAATTATCTTCTAAAAAAATTATAATGTGTTGTTCAAATACATTCATTTACACAGTGGTTGTCATAACGAAATCATACCGAAACCATAAAATTATATTGAGAAAAAAAATAAAAATAAAAATTGACGGGAAAAACCGAGGTATGTACCAACCCGTCATGTTTGTGTACTGCTACACCGTTCGGTACATGCCTCGGTTTTGACGTCAATTTTTGTTTTTTTCAATATAATTTTGGAAATTTTTCTTTCATGGATGTGATATAAAAGCTTTTTTTTTTTTTTAGCTCAAACCATCTGTTTCAATAGGAAATACTCCAATAAAGAAAACTGCACTTACATGTGAGTCTTTAAAAGTAGCCAATTATATTGAGAGAACAGTTAAGACAACTTCCCAAGAAGCTTCTTCGTTGAAGCCCATCCAGCAGGTTGGAGTGTGTGTGAGTGTCTTTGATAAGCTTCATTAATAAACATGACATCCTCTAATACGCAGGCTGCGGCATATGGTAAAAGGCAGAAAGAGGAAGGGAGTGATTTGCTGTTTGCTCTGAAAAACAAACAAGCCAACAGGTCCTGCCAGATGGCGGCAAGAGCTGTTTGGGAGAGAGCGAGCAAGAGAACAGGGAACAACAAAGAGAAGAAGAGGAACCAGACAAAGGTGACAGGAGCTTTAGGAAGGATGAAGAGTCGTCGACGGTCGCCATCAGCTGCTCAACTGGTAAACAAATAAAAATGTAGTTCTGCTGAGCTTTTTATACACATGCTGATCCTACTTCACAAATTCAGCCAAGCAAAAAAAGACAAATAAGAAGAAAAATGTACAAAACATGGTTTGGGGCAAGTAAGAACATTGCTGGAGGCCTGTAATATTACTGAAAAACAAAAATAACACAGAATATCAGGCAACTCATTTGATGTTTCTCCTCCTGTGTGAGACTAAATTAAATGCAAGCTCAGCTAGGAGGTCGCTCACTTTGAATTATGGTAATTCTCATTAGCATAACTAAAACATTTCACATGGGCTGCCCCAGTAAGTGCACTGTGATTTATTTCTGCTAGTTCAGCCACACGGCCAACATTATCACTGATCAACCTGTCACCCCTTTAAAACATT
>JAFVLL020012504.1:0-14480 GCA_021397915.2 Tor tambroides | reverse complement strand
CATCTCTGTGTGCCTCAATGTGCTCTTTCAATTTCAGCTACACTACCTTCCTCTAAAATAACACACACACACACACACACACACACACACACACAAGGACACACACACACACACAAGCAGTGAAAGCATGGCAGTGTTCCTCTGCTAATGTGGCAGGTTTGATTGGGATGTGTGCTGTTATAATAGCAGCCATTGATAAGCTTTAATCGGATTTTCTGTGGCATTTGGTCAGACAGTAACAGAGAGTCATGCACAGATCCAGCTCTGCTGTGGGCAAATGTCAGCAGTTCAGCTCTCAGCCTCGCTGCACCCTTTACTGCCCAACAATGTATATTTACATCTGTGCATATGGAACCTTGTTTCTGACACAGAATAAAAAATGTTAAAGTTAATGGTGATTTTTTATCTCAGAATTCTCACTTTTTCTCACAATTGTGAGTTTTATATCTCACATATCACACCCGTTTTTATATCAGAATTCTGAATTTATATCTCACATTTCTATTTTTCTGCCACAGAATAAACAATAAAAAGGTAATCCTATATATTTTTTTCCAAGAGAAAAAAATCTAAATAGCTAAAGCAGCAAAAAAAAAAAAAAAAAATTTATTTATTTATTTATTTATTTAGAGAAACAAATGAGACAACTTTACGAAAAGGTCTAATTTGTTAACATTAATGTATTAACTGACATGAACTAACAGTGATCAAATATAATTTCTTACAACATTTAATAATCTTTGTCCATGTTAGTTACAGAAATTTGATTGTTCAATGTTTGTTCACATTAGTTCACAGTGCATTAACTAGCCAAATGTTAACAAATACAGCTTTTAATTGGAAAAAAAGAAGTAAATTTTGAAATTAACATGAACCAAGACTAATAAATGCTGAAGAATTATTATTCATTGTTATCTAATGTAATTAATTAATGTTAACAAATGAAACCAGTGTTACAGAGATTCTGATGTATTACATTTTGAATCGAATACTTTTAATACTGGACTTCATGTATGACTTCGGTAGGTTTTTCTAAATTTGGTTGTTATTATTTGATTTGGTATAATGATAATAATAATAATAATAATAATAATAATTATTATTATTATTATTATTATTTAAAATACTTTTAAGAAATCCATATTTTATTTTATTTTATTTTATAGTACTTGTTTGCTCCATTACTAATCTATTTGAAAACTGCCAAAGAGAAACATTAAATTGAATTGGGTGAGAGAGGGAGATGCGGGGTGTCACGGTTTGCCAGAAGGGTCTGTCCCTAAAGAACCCTGCAGGAATTTAAGGAATGCTGGATAAGGAGAGAGAGTCCTGAGAGAGTGAGAGAGACAGAGGGCAACGGGGCCAGAGAGCTACAAGTGGGAGAGGCACTGAAAACACCAAGAAAAAACAGATGGAATTAAAGGAAAAGAGATGAAGTGCAAGGGAAAGAGAAAAGAGAGGGTGTGGAGAGAAGAAGAAGGATCGCGTGTGTGTGTGTGTGTGTGTGTGTGTGAGAGAGAGTGAGTGTGATGGGAATAGGGATTATTAGGGAGGAGTATTTGAGGGTGGGGTGCGGAGCGGCGTTACACTTCAGATAATGTGACTCAAACATGACTAAAGCAAGGCAAAGCAAACACAAACTACAGCACTTCGTGTCTGACAGTTTACTTTGGCTTCAGGCTGAGACTGGCCTCCAGTCGCTAATTAAAAATCCCATGTCAGGAGTTTTAAAATGTACAAAAGCCTCGTGGGAGGTGCAGAATTCCAAGAATCTTGGAAGGGATTCAAGATCTTGGAATTTTAGGATTTGGAATTGATTTCAGCTCAACTATTTCTGCTTTATTGGTTTTTCTTCAGTTGCTTTGAAACCTGACGCCGTTTTTTTGGTTACAAGCCCTGCAAAAAACCATGCATGGGAGAAGTGGTAAAGGTTAAACATAGAGTTGGGGAATCTTTTCATTCATAATGACTGCAGCGGTGACTCACACGAATACCGCTTGCCATGAGGAGCCACGTGACGAGATTTTACCGCTGTCGTGTGCATTTTACACAAACGCAAACCTTTGCGGTTCTGTCAATAGACTTATAACTCATTCAGATTCTTCAAAAAGAAAAGTCAGACTAAAATGTAACTTCTGCCATCATTTACTCACTCGTATGTCATTTCAAACCCGTATGACTTGCTTTCTCCTTTCATACACAGAAGGAGACAATTCTTCACACTGCTCTTTTCCATACAATGACACTTGAACAAAGCGTGAATAAGATTTTCAGTGAACAGCAATAAAAACGGCAGTCATTGCATTAAGCTATCGTTTTTGGTGAGCTGTCTCTTTAAAAGCTTCATAATCGTTTTGTTTGGTTGGGTTTATTTGCCAGTAACAGTGCCTGCAAATATACAGGAGTGGTTTAATTTCACACCCTTTCACACCCTGTTTTGTGTTATGTCTGATTTTTATTTTCTCATAACTAGCAAAGTTGCAAATCCTGTTTGTTTTTCTAAACTGTTATTATTGTTGATATGCACATTGCATAGATTATAAAATGTATTTATTTATTTATTGGGAAATATAAACAGTAATACAATGAAGTGCTGATTATAGATATGATATGATATGATATATATATATATATATATATTTTGTATGTGTGTGTTAGTGAGTAATAGTACTATAGGAAGATGAATATAAAATGTTCAAAATTTTGAATTTTTAGATTTAAAAAAAGAATAATTTTATTCAGCATTTAAATTACAAAAATCAGTAAAAATCAGTGACAGTAAATTTGTTTGTTTATTTATTTATTCTGTTCATTTGAACTTTCTATTTATCAAAGAATCCTGAAAAAAAAAAACATTACGGTTTCCACAAAAATATTAAGCAGCACAACTGTTACCAACATAATCAGAAATGTTTCTTGAGCCGCAAATCATCATGTTTCAATGATTTCTTAAGGATCATGTGACACTGAAATAAGAAATAAATTACATTTTAAAATATATTCAAATAGAAATCTGTTATTTTAAATTGTGATAATATTTCACAATGTCACTGTTTTTTACTGTATTTTTGATGAAATAAATGCAGCCTACCTATCTGCCTATCTCTCCCTCTCTGTCTCCTTCTATACATATATTACACAGTGTGTAATTACTTTTAGTGATTTAGGTTAAGTTAATCATTATAATTAAATTGCTGTGTTGGGGAGTAACTAGTTACATGTAACAGTGTTCTGTAATTTAATCGCAAAATAAATGTTAGTGTAATCCGGTGGTTTTCAATCCTGGTCCTCGGGACCCACTGCTCTGCACATTTTGTATGTCTCCCTTATTTAACACACCTGATTCAGATCATCAGCTCGTTAGGAGAGGAGATCCATGAACTGACTTGAGTGTATCAGATAAGGGAGACATACAAAATGTGCAGAGCAGTGGGTCCCCAGGACTGGGATTGAAAACCACTGGTGCAATCAGTTACAGTTACTGAGAAAAAATGTGTAATTAAATTACAGTTACTTATGAAAATGTTAACGATTACAAAAACATCTGAATATTTTCTGTAAAAAGCTAGGATATGTTGAATAATATTAATTTGTTGCTTTGCATGTTTTTGATGTGATCTGCCACTTAAAGGCTGTTTAGTAAAGCGATGATATTTTGACGCTTTTGATTGGTTCTCTCGTTTGAATTTGCCGTGCACCACATCTGCCAATTACATCAATCCACATTGCCACTGAAAGCTTTAGGCTACAACCTGTCTGAGAGTTGATTAACTGATTAACAGTCAAAAAACATTTGTTAGAAATTTAGAAATTTAACAAAGTAATTGAAACAGTTACACTACTTATTACATTTGAAATAAGGTAACTTGTAATCTGTAACCTATTACATTTCCAAAGTAACCTTCCCATCACTGTTAAAGTGCTAACACAGTATGAAGGTCAGAGGTCACGCTGTGGCTGCTTTTATTCTAATGATGCTCAAACAGGCTGTTATCACATTATTTAACTCAAACACTGAAGCTAATGAGTGCAGTTGCACAACATAGTGTACACTTAAACACACACATGCACTCATTATCAGTGACACACAGGTCAGTGCACTGGGTTTCTGCTTTTGGAAATGATGGCCAACAGTCTCACGCTCTCTTTTTTAGTAAACAATGAAGCACAATGCATATAGAAAAGAAAAGAAAAAAAACACAGGAGGATGAGGTGTGAAGATAGGCATATATGAAGTGTTTCCACGCTCTCTTTCCAGTGTTTTTGGGTGTGTGGGTAAGTGTGGGCAGCTCAAAGCATATCGCTACGGCGCTCAGAGTTCAGTTACTGCTGCTGGAAACCGTTTCACATGTGAAGATCACCTACATCAGAGACCACCAGCACATCAGTACACCAGTCTGTACTACATTACAGCACGGAAAAAACAGAGAACGGACAGGGTGAGGGGCTTTTCAAGAAAAATACACTCAAACAGTCCATAGGTGCATGTGTATATACATACATATATATATATATATATATATATATATATATATATATAGTGCAAAAGTATTTACACCAGTCACTGAAATCTACCTGCAAAACTACAGTACTGTGAAAAGTTTTAGGCACTTGAGTAATAATGCTGCATCATAAATAGATTTTATTTAGCAATTAACTTTAATCAGTATTTGGTGTGACCACCCATTTAAAAAAGCATTTGTCCGAGGTATGCTTGTGCACTTGTATGTTTTTCTTTTTGAAGCATCTTGAAGACGGTGCAAAAAATCTAAATAATGAGAAAATCGCCTATAAATTTGTCCAAATGAAGTTCTTAGCAATGCATATTACTAATAAAAAATTAAGTTTTGATATATTTACGGTAGGACATTTACAAAATATCTTCATGGAACATGATCTTTAATTAATATCTAATGATTTTTGGCATAAAAGAAATTAAAAAAACAAAAAAAACAAAGTATTGTTGGTTATTGCTACAAATATACCTGTGCTACTTAAGACTGGATTTGTGCTCCAGGGTCACACACACATACACACACACACACACACACACAAATATATATATGTGTGTGTGTTTGTGTATGTATATGTATGTATGTTTAGCACAGAAAACAATTTTGAATTACAAAAATCAAAATGAAAAAAGAAATTACTTTAATGCAAATAAAATGGAAGTCTATGAGGCAAGTCATTGCATCAGACTTAGGGCCCTATTTTAATGATCTAAGCACATGGTCTAAAGCGCATGGCACAGGTGCACTCAGGGCGTGTCCGAATCCACTTTTGCTAGTTTAACGACGGGAAAACAATCGGCGCACCAGACGCATGGTCCAAAAGGGTTGTCCCTATTCTCTTAATGAGTCATGGGTGTGTTTTTGGGCGTAACATGCAATAAACCAATAAAGGATATTAATAATACTATTAACTTGTATTGAATCCAGGACATTCCTCACAATATTATGGATGATGGAAACAACAGTACGAGGCTAAAAATGTCTTGATCATGGATTTGTTTCATACAAACACACAGCTTTTCACTTCACAAGACATTAACTGATGGACTGGAGTGGTGTGGGTTACTTGTGGATTATTGTGAGGTTTTTACCAGCTGTTTGGACCCTCATTCTGACGGCACCCATTCACTGCAGAGCATCCACTGGTGAGCAAGTGATGTAATGGTACATTTCTCCAAGTCTGAACGACCTAAGTTTGAGTAAATTTTCGGCTAATTTTCATTTTTGATGAACTATTCCTTTAACTGCCAAATGGGTTTTCAGGAAGCAAGAAGCATTGTGTTTTTCTTTGAGAGACGCAATGAATTCCCTAAAACCGTCTCTAGAGAGATTTACAGAATGCCTCAAGACAGATATAAATATGGGAACCTCTAGGTTAAAACGAGGAACTCCACAAAAAGACTAAATTCAGGGAAACGGCAGTTTTTTTCTCAAATAAAGTGTGGTAAATGGATTTACTGCAAGTTACTGAGTCCATAAATCATTAGAATAAGAAAACACAGTAAAAGAAGACACAGATATAATTCACTTTTTGTCTTAATAAAACCGGTCAAATAAAAGCAAGTATGATGGAAAAAGTTGCCACCATAAATGCATTCACATGGCTTTATGAGGCATAGACTTTCCCGAGTGGAAACTGTAGTGAGATTTCAGTTTGCGGAGCGATATGGATGGCGAAAGAGCTCGAGGCAATACGGGGTAATTCCCAGCAAGCTTTGAGGTGGACGTGCTGTACCTCCACTGACAACATTTGACATCATTCGACAGCGGGCCCACCTTTTTCAACAACAACAATCCTGAAAAGGTGGGTGGAGGAGGTGGAAAGAAAGGCTAAAAATAAACCCGGGCTGTGTCTCTACTCGTCTTTGCTCTTTCTCGTCCTCTCTCTCGCTAACGCTCATCAGCTCCTTTCAGTGGTTATGCTGTGAAGTCTTCCCTACCGTATTTCAGTTCTGAAATCTGTCACAAACAGGACAAACACCTAGTAACTGCTGTATTGAAAGACAGAGCTTGAAATCGTTGGTCAAGCCAAACAACAGATCAGTGAAAGGCCACGCTTACATTCATAGGGTTACCACTGCTTCACTTAAACTTACAATTTAAGACGTACATTTGAGAATTACAGATTATTATTTTAAAAAAACTTTTTTTAGCATAACAAAAGGTTTGTAAAAATTAAGTTTACATCTTCTAAAGCAGTTTTGTCAGTATAAGATTTTTTTTAGTTTGGCTATATTTCTGAAGCTATTATTTTAGTATAGTTTTTTATTATTATTAATTAGATTTTATTTTGTTTTCCATTTAATTTAAAGTTTTAGTAATTTTTTGGTACATTTTTGTCATTATTATTAATATTATTTATCTTTTAATATGTTTACATTTTGTAACGTTTTTGGGCCAGATTTACTAACAGCTTGCGCCAGCGCAAACCGTCTTTTGGCGTTAAAATAGTACTGTCAGGATTTAGACGCGCAGTGAAGAATTAGCGCTGAAAAGGCGTGGACGCAGTTATTTTTGTGCCTGAACTTACTGAATATGCATTTGTAGGAGTTTGCCTCTCAGACGCAAAATTTATGGGAGGAGAGTATTCAAATGAATCACGCAACAAGATTTACTAACGTTTGCGCTCGTCAAGTTACTGGTATTTGCGCCATTATTTAACGGCCCCCAAAAATCATGTCTTAAAGCAGGTGTTAATTTTTGCTGCTCTTGGTAGATCGGTGCTTTTATGGAATTGCGCTCTAACGCTAATTTGTCCTGTTTAGTAAATCTGGCCGTTAGTTTTAGTTTATATCTTTTTTTTTTTTTTTTTAACGAGATACTGGGAAATTTAGCCTTTAATATTTTATTTTTAATATTTTATTTCAGATAATATTTAGGTTTTTTTAAGAAATGATTTTTTTTTTATAGTTTTAGTTAACAATAATAACCCTCTCTGAAAATTAAAATGTCACTTTTGTGAGTCATTTGCAAATCACTTTAGATATATAAATATAAACATGTTTTGGATGTTACACTACAGGTATAGATTGTTTTTAATTAGAGAATAACAGTTTGTGTAACTTAAAAACTTTCTATTGCAACCTGTAAAAACCTTCATTTTTTATTTGAAAAAAATTATGCAACTTATTTTACTTCTGTAATGTGATATATATTCAAGTAAAAAAAAAAACTGAGCACATCTTGACAAATCCTAATTACAATGGAAAATTTTCAAATTGAACTACAAATGTTGCATTTCCTACAACATTAGCCTTAGCAATTATTTGTCTACTGGTCAAGTGATGTTATACAAAAAAAGTATATATTTTTATCTTTAGAATAATGTTTCCTGATGAATTGTGCACAATAACACCAGAATCATATATTTAGAAAGAAAATATTGTAAATTTTGACTGTATGTTGACACATGAAGTGTGTAGTGCGCCACAACCATTTAACACCAGACATATGGGACCTCTTCATGTTTCAAAAACGTTTAGAATTGTATGTCACGGACTTTCAGTCCAGTGCTGAATGTTTGTTCAACTTAAAAATACTTTTCTGATGTCTTTGCATAAGATGATGCAGATGAAAGCAAGACATCCAGTGAAATGCAGAATGACCAGCGTGGAAAATGGGGTCAACATAGTGACACAATGGAATCCTCGATGGCTTTGCACGTCAGTTTCAGTAGTTATGTCGCACAGGACGGCGGCGCGGTGATGATACACTGCAGCGGCGATGAAGACCCTCAAGTGCATGAGTAACGCATGAGAGTTCCTGTCATGCTCTGAGTCACATCCAGGAATCGCACAAAAACAGTCAGCCCTCCAATACACAGATGAATTGATGAAACGAAAAAGAAAAACTGGTAAAAGCGTGGACAGGTCAACAAAAAATTCCAACTGTGGACCAAAAGGAAAAGAAACCTGAACCCAAATCATTCACATTCTTTTTATTTCCTTATCCTGATGTGCAAATGCTCACAATTATGAAAGTATGTGTACGTAACAAAAAACAAAACAAAAAAAAAAGTTAAAAATATTTATAATTACAATGTACTTTTTAAAGTACATTTTAACTCAAAATCTATGAAAGCCATTTCTGCCACGGAATAAATAAAAAAAATTAAAAAGGCAATTGTAACTTTATATCTTACAATTCTGACTCTGTTTTCACACACACACACACACACACACAAAAAAGTAAACTCAGACTTATAAAATAAGATGTAAGATGTAAACTTGAAAACAGAATTGTGAGAGATCAACTCACAGCTCTGAAGAAAAAAGTCAGAATTGGGAGATATAAACTTAGAATTCTTGTGTTCTTCATGCAATTCCGAGTTTAAATCTCACAATTCTATTCATATCTCATAACTTGAAACTTTTATTGCAACTTATTATCTTACAAGTTAGTTTATTTATTCATTTATTTTGAATTTATTATTTTTATTATTATTATTAATTCTTTAATTGTTTTCAATTGCGTGCTTATATCTCACAATTTGGAATTTGCTTCTCAGAGTGATTGTGTGTCGCAGTTGTGTGCTAACATCTCACAATGTTGACTTTTTTCACAGAATTGACAGAAAAAAGTAAGATTTGTGAAGTATAATTCAGAATTGCAAGGGAAAATTTGTAATTACCTCTTTTTAGGAACTTAAATGCAAAACAGACCTGCGGTTACACATGAAAACCCGAATCGTACCTGATCTGAGAGCTTACAGTAGCTTTTACGTTACAAGTCTATCTGTGCAATAAAAGCATGATTTGTTATGATTTCACAGCATGTTCATCATGAATCAGAGTGCTACAATAAGGATTTCCCTGGAAATAATTTATTAATAACTGTCCATTCCTATGTGTGTTTTTCCAGGAAAGGTTTGGCCTGCCATCAGCAGGTTTTCCCCGACTGTACTCCACATTTGTTTAGTGGCTGATAAGGAAGCGCAAAACATAATGACGTCCTCTAATTGAGAGAAAAGCGTGAGATGGTGTTGACATTGAGATGGTTACCAGGCAAGTAAGTTTGTACTTACGACAAATTTAACCTATGAGAAATGTAATTACGTCCTGTATCGAGGTAATACATCTCAGAGGAAATTGCCTAATGGAGGTTTCATTTAAGTGTCAACTTGTTTCAGATGTTCCACTAGAATTTACTAAAGAAAAAATTTAATATCTAGTGAGAATTCTTTACATACTGTACAGGGCTTTGAAATTATTTTGGCTCAGACTCTGATAATTTGGTTTTGGAAGAATTTGATAAGAAACTCATACAGTATATTCATATTGAGATATATGACTCTTGATTGCACACCAATCACTAGATGAGAAATGCATACAATATAACACATACAATGATATATGCACACAATATAAAGCATGAAACCAACGCTACTGCATCACAAAAGGTCACCAGGTCACTGGATAAAATGACAATCATAGTGCACAAACTTATTCAGCATGCACTTCCTGTGTAACTCAACATATGCTGAAAGGAGGAAACAAATACCTAATGCTCAACAGGAAATTGATCAAAGGCAAACCACCACATGCTTGACGAGTATTTCATGTAAACTGAGTGTCTCATTTTGTGGTTTAAAAGCATAACAGAGACAAGAGGCTTTTCCATGCACTTATTTATAGACGTTTCCTATTTATTCAGTTCACTGAAGTCACCAGAGGAGGGCATCAAACACATGACCACATCTGAGAGGAACCTTCGCTGTGACTCTATAAACAAACCACTCATGTGGATAATCCCAAAATTGTTGAGGACAAAAATAGTTTTCTCATATCCTGCTCAGTATGGAGCTACACTGACATGCCATGCTCAGAAAATATTCCAGCAATATGTCCAGGCGGCTTGTGTGAGTGATTACAGCTGATGTGCTCTGAAAGGTTAGAAAGTTTTTGTGCCACCTACTGATGCTTTTCCATTCCATTTATCAAATGGTTTTATGAAATAAAATTTCATCTGAAATTAGGAGAAAATAAAACTGTGCAGATGGGCTCTTTTGGGCTGTTGATGCTGATGGTGTGGACATGTGTCTGCATGTCTGGGAATGGAGTGCTTTAAGGATCGATCTTTGTCTGAAAGGATGTGCAGTCAGGTGACCTCTTGACCCCTCTTGACCTCTGGGCTTCATGTGAGCTGGCCTCTGGGAGAACATGAGGATGAGAGATCAGGTGACCTGTCACCATTTCCAGGGATGACCGGATTAATTAGTGCTGCTGCTAAGACAAGCATCACTAGATGCTGTTGATCATAGGGTTTCTTTTAAATAATCAGATTTAGAATTTTTTCATGAATGTTGACAAAATAGGTGAAACAATGTCACAAAGACTTGGGAGTACGATTTTTGACATGGGCCAGTAAGTAACTACTTAACAACCACTTAAAAACACCCTAAAAACCACCATAACATCTATCAACTACTTAACAATACCCTAACATGCACCCAGAACACCTATCAACCACTTAAAAAGACCCTAACATCCACCCAGAAAACTTGGCAACCACTTAACAACACCCTAACATCCACCCAGAACATCCTAGCAACCACTTAGTAATGCCATAACATCCACCCAGAACACCTAGCAACCACTTAACAACAACAACCTAACAACCACACAGAACACAGTAACCACTTAACAACACCCTAACAACCACCCTGAACACCTAGCAACCACTTAATAACACCCTAACATCCACCCAGAACACCCTAGCAACCACTTAGTAATGCCATAACATCCACCCAGAATACGTAGCAACCACTTAACAATACCCTAACATCCACCCAGAACACCCTAGCAACCACTTAGTAATGCCATAACATCCACCCAGAACACCTAGCAACCACTTAACAACAACCTAACAACCACCTAGATCACCTAACAACACCCTAACATCCACCCAGAAGACCCTAGCAACTACTTAGTAATGCCCTAACATCCACCCAGAACACATAGCAACCACTTAACAACACCCTAACAACCACCCAGAACACCTAGTAACACCCTAAAATCCACCCTGAACACATAGTAGCCACTTAACAACACCCTAACAACCACCCTGAACACCTAACAACCACTTAACAACACCCTAACATCCACACAGAACACATAGTAACCACTTAACAACACCCTAACAACCACCCAGAACACCTAGCAACATCCTAACATTCACCCAGAACACCTAGCAACCACTTAACAACACCCTAACAACCACCCTGAACACCTAACAACCACTTAACAACACCCTAACATCCACCCAGAACACATAGTAACCACTTAACAATACCCTAACAACCACCCAGTACATCTAACAACCACTTAACAACACCCTAACATCCACCCAGAACACATAGTAACCACTTAACAACACCCTAACAACCACCCAGTAAATCTAACAACCACTTAACAACACCCTAACATCCACCCAGAACACATGGTAACCACTTAACAACACCCTAACAACCACTCTGAACACCTAACAACAACCTAACATCCACCTTGATCACCTAACAACCACTTAACAACATCCTAACATCTACCCAGAACACCTAGCAACCACTTAACAACATCTTAAGAAGCACACAGAACACCCGTCAAGCATCTAGAACAGTCAAGCATCCAGTTAACATCACAACATCCATGTAGAACACTCAGCAACCATCCAGCCTAGCCTAGCAGCCACTTAGAAATTTCCTAGCAGCTATGTAGTGATGCCTTAGCAACACTGAACACCATAGCCACCATTCAATAACATATTAACACTTACCCAGAATACCTTAGTAACATATTTATTTATCATTGTTTGCACACAAAGGTGGTCCCACCCCAAATTTATCCCACTGGCCTCCAAGTTTTCTGATTGGCCAAAGTGTGTCAGATTCTTTATTGCGGTTTACAGAGTGATTTCTCAACACACATATTTCATATACTATCTGTCAGGAAGTATGGACATTTTACACAAAGTTTTTCCAAAATAAATTGTTTGCAGCCTCTTTATAGTATTTAACAGTAACGGTCTGTGAATGTCTAAGCTAATTGTATCTTTGCTACCTAAATAACGAGAGCGATATCAGTTTGCAGCATGTGGCGGTCCAGATGGACGGGCAGTTCAGTACGGCTGCCAACAGCTGGATGATCCGAGGGCTGCCCTCAGCACTACAGTGATATTCCCAGTGGATGAGAGGATGGATACAGGACAAGCCAGCGGCCGAACAGAGAGCCACTCTTCCTGCTCAGGACAGGAAAAGCTACCGCTACTCGGTCTTATCACTAATAGCACAGGCGCTCCTGAGAGACAAGGGTACAGCAGAGAGCGGATAATGAGAGGAAGAGGGTTTTAAATCCGTGTGTAAATGAATACCCCTCGAAAACTGGGAATCTCAGGCCACTTGAGACAAGCTCTGAAAATACAGTCTGTACAAAGAGCAAATCTGACTTGGGTTTCATGTTAGTTCAGAAGCTACTGGGTGTCTTGCAATCGTGTCAAATTTCCAGGGTTTGGTCTTCAGGGATTATGACATGCTATTCATTGACTACTTCAGCAGAAACTGGCAGCACGCATAACCAAAGCTTCTCTCTTTAAAGTTCAAAACTAAAGACTTCAACATATTACATGTTTACTTCCCAATTTCGATGTTAAAACGGGCATATCGCGTAGACAAAAACAAGCAGCCGTGAGATTTTGGGGAAACTGGCGTCTACATCAGTCTGAGGGACTGATGCATCACAAGGCTGGCCGCAAGGCCACTTCCTCATGGATGTGAGAAGAAGGCATTTCCTCCCAAATCTCCACCATTAGCTCTGCCATGTCCACAAAACGATCAAATCCTTGAGAAAACTCTCAATGAATGCATCTTTCAGTTTCAATGAAGAAACTTCTTGTTATTCAGGCCATGACGAGGCAAAAATACGGTAAATTATTACTAATTTCACTTCTAGTCACTAGCTCTACTGGTGCATTAAAGAACCCAAATACAATCTGAAGAACTCATAATAACCCTTTTAGTCAACCTTGATAAGAAGAAGCTAAGGAACCTTTGAAGAACCTTTAAGAGCATACATGGCAGCAGATATCCAATCTTATTCCACCCACCCAAAACACACATGCACCATCCCTTACCATCATTTTATCCTCCCTTTCCGCCTCCCAAACCTAAAATATTACAAATCATGTCCAAGCCATTTAAAGCAACCCGAGAGTTCCTTTGTCTAACATCTCGAGTATTTAACACAATATTAAAAATATGCACCTAAATGTAATATAAATTTATCAATATATTCTGTCACATTTATCTTGTAGCACTGATTGGTGGGTTTTATGACACAATTATTCAATAATTATTGTTATTTAGGCAATCCTTCTACGTGTTGTTATAAATGCAGTTATTACATTGCAATAACATGATTAATAGTCATGGGTAACACTTTATTTTAAGGTGTCCTTGTTACCTATGTTACATGTACTTACTATTATAATAATAAATTATGTATAATTGCATGCATGTAACCCTAAACCAAACCCTAATCCTAACCCTAACAGTATAGTAAGCATGTGTAGTTAATTAATATTACTCAGTACTTCAATGTATAATTACACTGTAACAAGCACACCTTAAAATAAAGTGCAACCTAGTCATGTCAACACAAAGTTCTAGTCACTTTTGGTAGGCAGCAGATACATGGCAGCAGATATCCAATCTTATTCCACCCACCCAGAAAACACACACCATCACTTTATCCTCCCTTTCCCTTTCCGCTTCCCAAACCCAAAATATTACAAATCTTGTCCAAGCCATTTAAAGCCTCCCGAGAGTTTGCGTGTCTAACATCTCGAGACATCTCTCATTTTGCCTTTTCTAAGTCATGGGACTGTTATTTGTCCCAGACTGACACAGATGCACATATGCCGTCTGACTCACTTCAACTCAGGGTGGGTCTGTTTCCAATTTTCGCACCCCTCCAC
>JAFVLL020012503.1:40785-60098 GCA_021397915.2 Tor tambroides | reverse complement strand
CCTCCTCTCTCAAGCGAACGGGATAATATTGCACCCTCGGCCCGATCTGTGGGCCCTGCACCTTTGGCCGCTCGACGGGAGCCTGCGAGCTTCCCAGAGAGCGTGTTAAACACCAATTCTGAGGCTAGAGCCCCATCTACAAGACGCCTCTATGCCTTTAAGTGGTCTGTGTTCTCCACTTGGTGCCTAGACCGTGGTGAAAACCCGTCTACCTCTGACTTATCGGTGGTTCTGTCCTTCCTGCAAGAGCTGCTGGATAAAGGATGTTCCCCGTCCACACTCAAGGTGTACATAGCAGCTATAGTGGCCTCCCACGCCCCTATAGCAGGCCAATTGGTGGACAGGAACACTTCGGTTGTCCGCTTTTTGAGGGGTACCAAGAAGCTGAATCCGCCTCGGCCCCTCACAGTCCCTACATGGTACTTTACCCCACTGTGTTGAGGGCCCTGAAGGGCCCTCCTTTTGAGCCGCTACAGTCTACTACCCTTCGGTCACTGTCGCTAAGACTGCTCTGCTCCTAGCACTAGCGTCGGTCAAGCAAGTAGGAGACCTGCAGGCGCTCTCCATTAGCCCTGCCTGCCTGGAATTCGGGCCCAACGACTCCAAGGTCGTCCTGAGACCAAGGCAGGGTTATGTGCCCAAAAGTGCTTTCCACTCCATTCAGAGCTTAGGTCAACACGCTCTCTGCGCTTCCTCCCTCTGAAGAGGACCGGGAGTTATCCTTGCTCTGCCCTGTCAGAGCTTTTAGAATTTACTTTGAGCATTCCGCCCCCTTTAGATACGGAACGAGTACTGCGTACTTTGCCGTGCTAGGTAGCTGCACGACTCAGTCGTTGCTTCAGTCGAAGTAACCTGAGGATCCTATGGCGAAACGGCCGCTTATTTAACCAGATGGCTCCGCCCATTCTGGCGGGCTTCGTCGCCATAGGCTCGTGCAGCTCCCCTGCTGACCCACTGGTTCGTTTTTCACACACTGCACGAACCAATAGTCTTGCAGTTTCACTGCGTGATTGCATAAGGCTTCAGTTCAGGAGAAAAAAGGCTTTTTCCCATATGCGTCTTTATCAAGACGCAGTACTCGTTCCGTATCTCGGGAACCGAGGTTACGACAGTAACCGAGTACGTTTTTATCCTTAGACTTACTTTACAACACAATTGTGATTTTTATATCTCACAATTCTGAGAAAAGTCAAAACTGCAAGAAAAAAGTCGGAAATGTGAGATATATAAACTCAAAATTGTTAGAAAAAAAGTCAGAATTGCTAATATTTTTTTCCACAATTCTGACTTTATAACTTGCAATTGCAAGTTTTTGTCACACTTTTGTCAACTCTTTTTCTTGCCCATGCCCATGAGACTATAGGCATCAACTATATCACGCAATTCTAAGGAAAAAAGTCAGTCAAAATTACAAGATGCAAACTCGAAATTGTGAGAAATTCAGAACTGTGAGATTAAAAGTTGCAATTACCTTTTTATGTTTTTATTCAGTGACAGGAACAGGCTTCCATAGTATGTCACCAATATGCCTAAACATACAAAATATAAAAAAAAGTTACAAAATATTATGAGACTTATTCAAACAAATGTGCACACACACACACACACACACACACACACACACACAAAGACCGCACACATACACTCTTTAAAGTAAAAGCTAAAGTATCATCTACTCAGATATACACAACACAGATTAAGCTCACATCCTGGTTCTTCTCTATGGTGACTCAGCTGTTGGGTTTCCTCTGAAAGAAGGGAGGCCTCAAACATGAGCAGTAGATTTTCAACAACCCACACTGCTTTCTGTTTTATCCCAGAAAACCCAAACAACTAATAATGCTGTGGAAGGAAACATGACGGCTCAGGGCACTAGAGCAGGACGCTTCTAACAGTGAACTACTGTACTGAACAGATAATACAGTGTACACTAATTAGTTCCTGTCTTTTGAGGTAAAGTGCAGTAAAGAATGTGAATGGGTTGTGAATGCTTGTCAACTGGCCCACTCTTGATTTTAGTTGCGTCATCTGTCTGAATATAAATGGCTACAGCTCCACAATGCTTCACAATGCAGAGGGTTGCAGATTAGCTAAAAGTAGTAACCCAGGCCCATTGAAAAAAAGTGCCTGTGACGACATTTTAGCGAAAAGACATTGCATTGCTTCTTGCTCATTTCATGAGGCTTTCAAAGACAATGTCCAGTGAGTGGTGCTAAAAGCGCGTTCAGTTTTATCCAACACAAATGAATACGAATCTGTCAATGTTTTCTTACATTGGTGGTTGTATGTATTGCGGAAGTTTGGAAATATGCGTTGAATGGTGCTAAAAGTTTAATGCTCTGTTGTGTTTAAAAATAGCATACCAGCCATACTAAACCCAACCCTAAATTCAACTGATATTGTTAACAAAAGCAAATGTGAGATAAAACACATTTGCTGAAGAAACTGCACCGCTTTAGTTTGGTTCTATGAGGCTTTGAACTCTTTGTCGTGACTGGTGTTTTACAGGACTCATACCCCAGTGCTCTGCATCTCAAGTGCAACACTGTACCAGGTGCACTACAGAGCAAGTTTACTACATCAGAAAAGTCATACATACAGAAATGCAATTTTCAAAGTTCATTAGTTTACAAATCATGCACTATGGTAAAAGTGTATTAAGGTCATGACATAGTAACTGCACGAAAATAAGTCAAGGATATACCTGTGTTATCATAACATGTGAAAAGGAATTAAATTTGTTGGTGTTTTACTGCCTCTAGTGTTAATTTCAGCTTGAAACTGCAGTGAACTGTATTTGAATTTTGAGATTTCCTAAAATGTAGGTATAGAGGCACATTTTTCAGTCTATGTTCAAAAATGGTGATGCTTAACTTAGATACTTTTTTCAGCAGCAAAAGTAGCTCAGCTATTTCAAAATGTGCATATTTGCTATTCCAGCAAGGAGAAGTTCGAAACACAGGGCTGGGAACAAGCCAAAAACACATCCTCATGGAGAGAGAACAAGGGAACAGCTAGAAGTGAACATGTGTTTGACACAACACCTGCATAAACTGATTAGCCAATCACAGCAGCACACATTTAAATACATAAGTCTTAAAGGTGCAGTTCCAAAACAAGCCTGTTAAATTGTATAATAATGTGTGTGAGAGAGAGTAAAAGTCTATTTTTGGTGGTAGGTAAATGTTTGAATGGCTGAGCAGCCCTGGAATGTTATGACACCGACTTTATGATCATGCTGTAGAGTCATAAAGTCTCAGCATGAAAAATTCTTAGCATACATCTACAGCTGATACACTTCCCATCAGTGTCTGCTGGTAACATAGATATGTTAATTTATTTCCCTTTACCTTTACAATTTTGTCTCAAGGCTATTCATCTCTTTATAGTGTTTTGATGGCCAGATAAAGCTATACATCATCCTCTTGTCATTTTTTGAAGCCAAATATTAATCAATGAACCATGTGACCCAAAACAGTCCAGCTATGATATTTTCTGTGACCTGCGCAAGTCAGAGCGGTGTACACATACAGCCATTTATTTTCAGGGACATATATGTCCAAGCTAGAAGGGGACTGCACATGTTAATGCAACAAAGCATCAAAATTCATTAACGCTGTGAAGGAAACCTTATCGCCGTGACACATTGGCATATAGTCATGTATATCAGCTCAGCTCATCATAAATTAGCTGTTGTCTCACAGTCATTTAACCTTGAAAAGACTTTTGAGTGCTTTTATCTGCAACACAGGCCACATGCCTAATGTATATTTTTTAGTAAACTCCAGGGTTATTATCATTAACAAAAAATATTAAAAGTAAATAAATAAATAAATGTCTTAATTCCTGAGTATGAATAATGTACATTTCAAATGACACATCTTATTAACATCTCCAGTGAACCTCCGAGCACCACAATGAGGCAGTCTAAGATCTCGCAGCTGGTCTGCACAGACCTCACTGACCCCAGACCAGCCTGGACAAACAAAACAGGACTTATGCTGCGAACAATAGAATATGTATGTATCAAAACTAATAAATAGATACCAGGGCTCAGCCTGGCACGTCAGACACAATGGGGTGTATTAAAATAACTGGCTTGATGTCATTGTTCTCTGAGCAGTGTGGGGTTTATGTGTTTATGTCTGTATGAATGAGATGGGCCGGAGATCACAGAGCCGTCCTTGTCCGATACAGTGATGAGCCTTTCAGACGCTCATTCAGCCTCACAATCTGCCCTGTATCGCCTACCCTCATCAAGATGCGACACTGATCTGATAGCTAAGAAAACTTTCAAAAACATACATCAAGCAAAAAACAGTATGGTGACTCCCAAAAGGTATTTGGACACAAAAATTCCTGAATGTTGTTTCATTGGAGCAAACAAATATTACACCAAGTGTCACTAGTGCTTAAATCCTGATAGAGCGTGTTTTAGAACTAGCTTCACTTTTTGGAGACATATTTAGGTAGGTAGCTCACTTCTACACACCTAGAATGATAACTATAACATTGTGTCTACACCCGTTGTGGCTGTTGTTGTGTCACTCCGCAGCAGCACGAGTTTGTCTATAGTGAACAAGTCAAAGCAGAATCTCCAAATCCATTTGTCCTGTTGTCTGAAGTAGCACAAATGCTTGAGTACGTCAGAAATAGAACAGGCCATCAGTTTACGGTCTGTGTTGGTGATGCGTCGCATCGTATCGCATCCATTATAAACAATATCACAGATTATAATGGACTCTTTTTGCTATTGTCATGTCATGCCACTCACATATGATTTAGGCCCTGTTTACAATAGTGCATTTTCACTGCGTTTCATAAACGATCTCCATCCACACTACACTGCTGAAAAGCATGTCACATGACCATTCATAATGAGCATGATGTTATTGTTTACACAGTCGTCAAGGATACGCAGAGTGAATGTGGGAAGCCATGCCATAATTTTCAAAAGTCTCCATTTTGGTCCATTTGCACTGAAATGCAACCCTGGAGTTTTCAAACTAAAACGGGGTCTGCAGTGTTTTCGAAAATCTCCATTTTCAAGGGTCGAAAACACCGTAATGTAAACGATAGGCGTAACCGTAGCAAAAGTTATGCATTTTAAAACGAAAACACACTAGTGTAAACATAGCCTTAGACATGGTGTAACAATAACATTTTAAAAATCATTTTTTATTTCAAAGACATTTACGCCAAGAATGATAACTATAACGTTAACTATAATGATGCTATATACAGTCAGGTCCATGTATATTTGGACACTGACACAATTTTCATAATTTCGGCTCTGTATGCCACCAAAATAGAATTAAAATGAAACAATCAAGATGAAATTGAAGTGCAGACTTTAAGCTGTAATTCAAGGGGTTGACCAAAAACATAACATAAAATGCTTAGGAATTACAGCCACTTTTATTCACAGTCCCCCCATTTTCAGGGGCTCAAATGTAATTGGACAAATAAATCTAATCATAAATAAAATGTTCATTTTAAATATTTTGTTGAGAATCCTTTGCAGGCAATGACTGCCTTAAGTCTGGAACTCATGGACATCACCAGAGACTGGGTTTCCTCCTTTGTGATGCTTTGCCAGGCCTTTACTGCAGCTGACTTCTGTTGTTGTTTGTTTGTGGGTCTTTCTGCCTTTAGTTTTGTCTGCAGAAAGTGAAATGCATGCTCAATCGGATTGAAATCAGGAGACTGACTTGGCTATTGCAGAATATTCCACTTTTTTACCTTCAAAAACTCCTGGGTTGCTTTTGGTGTATGTTTTGGGTCATCATCCGTTTGTACAATGAAGCGCTGCCCAATCAACTTTGCTCCATTTGACTGAATCTGGGCAGAGTGTATATCCCTACACACTTCAGAATTCTTCCTGCTTCTGTCCTCTGTCACACCATCACTAAACACCAGTAACCCTGTGCCACTGGAAGTCATACACGCTCATGCCATCACACTGCTCCATGTTTCACAGATGATGTGGTATGCTTTGGATCATGAGCTGTTCCAAACCCTCTCCATACTTTTTTCTTCCCGTTTTCCTCTGGTACAGGTTGATCTTAATTTCAGCTGTCCAAAGAATGCTTTTACAGAAGTGGTCTGGCTTTTTTTCAATGTTTTTTTGGCAAAGTCTAATCTGGCCTTGTTTGCACCTTGTGGTGAACCCTCTGTATTTGCTCTCGTGAAGTTTTCTCTTGATTGTAGACTTTGACAGTGACACGCCTACCTCCTGGAGAGTGTTGTGAAAGGGTTTTTCTTTACATGGAGAGGATCATCCAATCATCCACCACTGTTGTCGTCTGTGAACGTCCAGGCCTTTTTATGTTGCTGAGCTCACCAGTCTGTTCTTTTTTTTTTTCTCAGAACGTACCAAACTGTGGATTTGGCCACTCCTAAAGTTCCTGCTATCTCTCTGATGGATTTGTTTTGTTTTTGAAATCTAACAATTGTCTATTTCACTTGCATGCAGAGCTCCTTTGACTGCTTGATGTGGGTTCAGAGCAACAGCCTCCAAATACAAATGGCACACTTAGAATCAGCTCCAGACCTTTTACCTGCTTAACTGATGTAGAACAAATGAAGGAATAGCCCACAACTGTCCTTGAATCAGCTTCTGAGTCAACTGTCCAATTACTTATGGTCCCTTGAAAAAGGGGGGAGGTACATATTAAAGAGCTGTAATTCCTTAACCTTTCCTCCAATTTTGCTGAGAATACCCTTAAATTAAAGCTCAGAGTGTGCACTTTAATATTCATTGTATAACTGTAACTTGAATATGTTTTGGTCAACAGCTAAAATAATAAAAATTGTGCCTGTGTGCAAATATATATGGACCTGACAGAATATCAGTGTCCACACCAACTAATGTTCTATTATATTTATTCTATCTACAATATTATGTTAATTCTAACTGTTATATGGGTTTTATAAGATAAAATGTGCTTGTTTAACCTCAATGCATACAGTGATTAATGCGGAAAGAAAAAAATATTTTGATTTGTTGAAAATTCATATAAATTTGTGCAACCTCACTCATATTTTTTATGATCTCCTCTCGACCCACTTTATTTTATTTTAATATTATTTGTATAATATTATAGTATTATAGTATTTAATAATATTTAGAAATAGCTTTTATTTTTTATATTTCTGTTTAGTTTTAATTTATTTTTATTCTAGTTGAACCTCATCTTATTTTAATTTAGTAAATTGCCAAGTTGCCAATATTTCTAATTTGTACCTTTTTCATCTAATATTTATATTGTACTTTATTTCAGATTTATTTCTGTGAACCAATATTTAACAAATGTAAGTAAATAAATAAATCCATAATATATAGATCATCACGGTCAGAACATTCTGCCATGTAATCTAACTGTACAGCACCATCTATTGGACAAATACATAATACAAATGCTTACCATCAAACATGCGCTCAGCAGCTGCTTATAGGTGCTGGTGAGGTACCATTGTGAGGGATATTTATTGACACACATTAGGCTCTTTATTTAAACATTAGAGCCTACCTGCTATCATGGATCAGCATCTCTGTAGCGTTTCCAGCACAGTGAATCCAGCCACAAAAGTTCAGCATGTTCTGATGGCAGAAGATGGAGTGGCTGTCAGTGTTACACTATAGAGTGCAGATGATCTACATGAAAACCAATGATAATGGGCAGAATATGCAATGTGAGAAAAAAGACACTCCCTCTTTCAAGTTTCACTTCCTCATGAACAAAGTTCAGTTAAGTCTGCATGAAAAACAGAAACAGAAAATATGAACGTGATCGCTTCAAGAAATCCAACAAAGCTAAAGTTTTCATAACATCATATTTAGTTTAAGCTGATTATTGGATTTCTATTTGCACAGGTGGGTCAATGTTTCCGTGATGTTTTCAGTGTGTTGTGCTGTAAATACCTCATGACTTTAAGCAGGGTCAGATTTTCATTTGTTATATCTTCTGTTACCTGCACAACATCAAATTCTTCTTGCCATGTTTGTGAGTCATTTCCTTTAGAGGTTTAATTTGTACTTCCTGGGGAAGTGTGCCCTATACCTTTCACTGAATGGGATACAGCTGATATTGTGTAATTTTGGGATCTTCTAACATTTTTTATTTTTTTTTCAAATGGTTTTAGAAGCTTCCAGCATGTCATTATCCTCTACTCAGTGTTGTCTGCTGCTAGTGCTGAAGGAGAAATAATGTTTTTAAGGAAATGCTCAGTTCCATAATCAGCATTGTTTTCATTTTTTTGTTTCAAAAATATCTTGTCAAATATCTTGCTAAGATGAGTCGTTGGGGTAAGTTATGCCACCCCATCTACCTACAGAAACATGCATACGTTGGTTGCAGTAGGTAATTGTATAATCATTACAGGCATGGGCCATGTGCAGCCACGACTGTGATTGAGGGAGCCATAATGTACAGAAATGTGACCCTGAACCACAAAACCAGTCATAAGGGTCCATTTTTTTAAACTGAGATGTATACATCATCTGAAAGCTGAATAAATAAGCTTCCCCTTGATGTATGGTTTGTTAGGATTGGACAATATTTGGTCAATATACAACTATTTGAAAATCTGGAATCTCAGGGTGCAAAAAAATCAAAATACTGAGAAAATCGCCTTTAAAGTTGTCCAAATGAAGTTCTTAGCAATGCATATTACTAATCAAAAATTAAGTTTTGATATATTAATGGTATATAAAATATCTTGATGGAACATGATCTTTACTTAATATCCTAATGATTTTTTAGCATAAAAGAAAAATTGGTCATTTTGACCCATACAACATGGTTTTGGTTATTGATACAAATACATCTGTGCTACTGGTTTTGTGGTCCAGGGTCACAAATATTAAAGTAAATTCACTAGACGACAAGTAAAATGTGATTGTCGATAATATCTAGAATAATTAGCCTAAATGAAATTTGCAAATAAATGCAAGAAATGCCATTAAATTGGCTTAATCTTCAGAGCCATATTTTTCTGAATCCATAATTTAGTGCATTTTTGGAACAATGATTCACAATAAATGAACTTTTTTCATCACTTAAAAAAACTTATTTAGATCATAAATGTATCCTCTCTCTTTTTTTTTTTTTTTGGACAATTGCTTGATTTTCTATAATTCACTAAATTTACAATAATAAATTGTTGACTCTAGGTGAACTGTGGTCAAATTCATTTACAGAAAGCCAAATTAGAGTAGAGTGCTTTGTTATGGAGGAAGCACTAGAACCACATGACACCAAGGCAGTGGATGCTAGAGAAAAAGTTTCTTCAGCTGAAGATTCCTCACCTCAGCAGGAGAAATCTTCCAATAATGGTCAGTTTAAGTCCATTCTTTTCAACTGATATTATGAGAGCAGAATCTGATGATTGTGTGTTCATTGCATGTATCCTAACAGCTGAAGATTCTGATGTGGGTTTTAGCGCCTCCTGTCTGACCACAGCAGAACTGCAGCAGCACTGGAGAGCCATTAAGCAGGAGTTCAGAAGCGTTAAACTGCTCTTTGATATCCCCACCACGCGAATCATCGATCGAAAAATCTCCAAATATGTGGTAAGTTACAGCTTATAGTGAAATAACAATAAACATGAAATCAAACTCTGGTTTCTATTTTGTTCTTGTTCCAACAGATTCATTATTTCACTATTCCATAAAATTTCATTAGAATGTAATAACTTGCTCTGCTTCTTAAACGACTTTTCTTTTGGATGACGTCACAAAGCCATCGTATTTTTTAACCGCTCCCCTTTTCCCACTTTTCCCACTTTTCACTTTATTATCAAAGTTAACTTGTTTTGGTTAAAGCATGGCCATTCAGCAAATGTTAGGATATGGTTCTTATTTGATTATTATTTTTGGGAACCAATTACTTATGCTAGGAATGTTTTGTTTTTTTCTTTATAAACATATATTATAAATTAACATGTTGTCCAAACCTAAAGAGGAAATTAAATTTCCATTACTGCAATGTTACTTGCTAACTAAACTAAACTTAACTTGCTTAGGGTAGTGTTGTAGTTGAGACGAGAGACCCGTTGCCAGATGCATAAACGTAGTCAATATATTAAGACTGTGTCTTAAGAACTAGTCAGAACAGTTAGCCAAGGGCCAATCAGTCTTATATTTTGGCTTCAAAACAGACTAGGGGTCTCCAAACTCAGTCCTGGAGGGCCACTGCAGAGTTTAGCTTGAACTTGCCTCAACACACCTGCCTGGGATTTTCGAGTATGCCTAAGACCTTGATTAGCTGGTTAAGGTGTATTTAATTGGGGTTGGAGCTAAACTCTGCAGGACACGGCCCTCCAGGAGAAGGACTGGACACTCCTGAAATAGACCAATCTACATTTTTAAAAAGTTATGATCAGCCTTAAAGAAAAGAAATTAGATGACTAAGTTGTAAGACAAATCTAAGCATTTTTGCGACCAACCACATTTCATTCGAGTCTGAGTGCAGGCCGAAACCTGAGTAGGTTGAGTCTGAGTCAGTACTGAGACCAGAAAAGGGTCTAAACAAATATGCTCTATTTCAGGCTTTCTCAACCCTGGTCCTCGAGGGCCACTGTCCTGAAAATTTTAGCTCCAACCCTAATCAAACACACCTGAACCAGCTAATTAAGCTGTTCAGGATTACTAGTAAGATACAGGCAGGTGAGTTTGATCAAGGTTGGAGCAAAACTCTGCAGGACAGTGGCCTTCCAAGACCAAGGTTGAGAACACCTGCTCTATTTAAAGCAGTGATACTCAAATCTGGCTCGCGAGATCCACTTTCCTGCAGAGTTTAGCTCTAACCCTGATCAAACTCACCTATCTGTGATTTTCTAATGATCCTGAAGACATTGATTAGCATGCTCAGGTGTGTTTGATTAGGGTTAGAGCTAAACTCTGCAGGAAAGTGGATCTCGCGAGCCAGATTTGAGTATCACTGATTTAAAGCCTGGTTTTGCTTTAATGTCACATGAATCTGTGCTCTTGTCCAGAGCTGCACAGACAACAAAACATATCCATAGTGTTGTAGTACTCAAGACCAGACTCTGTCTCAACTTGCTTTGTGTCACAGGCAGAATCCAACACACCTGGCTGTAATTGCTCTTGAATATCTTAATTAGCTGGTTCATGTGTGTTTGATCAGGGTTGGAGCTGAACTTTGTAGGTAGGTAGATTTCCAGGAACAGGACTGGGCACCCCTGCTTCAGGATGTCCATTCTGTCAATGTTCTGGGAATCAAAAACTGTTAGATGTAAAGCCCGAGACACACTGCATGATTTTAGCAATCCTATAAGATCATTGCATGTCACACTGTGCGACATGGATCTAATAAACTTGGCTACAACGTGTGTATAGACTGTACAATGATGACACCTATTTACTCGTAGGCTACGACACACATTTTTATAGAAGAATAAAACATTATCAGCATGCACTTGTGGTAAACAAAAAGCATGATAAATCACACTTTAGCAGTTGTAGTTTTTATGTGTGCTGAAAAAAGTGGAAATGGCGAAAGAGGAAGGGATAAGAGCTTGAGATAAGCAGTTTTATGTTTTAGCACCATGTCGCGTTGATTTCATGTCGCATTTTTATTGGTTGGTCAGTAAACGTGGATCGTAACAGCAAACACACTGTGCGATTATCATGCTGTAACGTAGGCTATCTTTGGTCACAAGACCGTGACAACAGCCGTCTTTGAACTTCTCTCTCTGTACGACACAGAACCACCGATTAGAAGCCACGATCACAGAAATCATCATGATTGTTTCACGATGCCAATCTTTTGTCTGGGACAGCCAAAAATCGTGCAGTGTGTCTCGGGCTTAAATGTCTTTATCCCAGACATGACACAACCTGCAATGCTTCTTGTCTCCTCCACATTAGGCCTAAGTTCATGGTTTATTTCCTGTTCTTCAGGTGTACCAAGTTGTGGTGATCCGCTCAGGTAGTTATGACTGTGAGCGAGTAGCTATCGAGCGACGCTACTCCGATTTCCTCCACCTTCATCAGGAGCTCCTGCTCGACTTCAGCGAGGAAATGGAGGACATTGTGATGCCCAGGAAGAAAATGACGGGCAACTTCTCAGAGGAGAACATCGCCGAGAGGCGCGTAGCCCTCAGAGACTATCTTACTCAGCTCTACTCCCTCCGTTGTGTCCGAAAATCACAGGCGTTCCAAGCGTTCTTCACGCATAAGGAATTAAAAACTGCATATGACCTCCTGCGTGGGGGCCGCTTTTCCCGGGCCCTTGAGGGCCTCCAGAATGTCTTGGTGCTTCAGGAAAAACTAACTTCTCACAACCCTACTTTGGTGGTACCAACCTTGTGTGCCATACTGGTGTGCCAAAGGGATCTAGAAGACTTTGATGCAGCATTTCAAACTGGCCGAAGAGCTCTGCCCACAGTGAGACGCTATAAGCTCCAGCAGTATCACGGGCCCCTGCTAGAGGCTCTTGTTGATTTGGGTTACAGTCTTGGGCTGCCGGTGGCACAGTTACAGGATGAGCTGACCAGAGTGCAAGACTCTCCAAATGGGCAGGTTTCAGAGATGTCCCTTAAAGAGCTGGTGGTGCAAGAGTTTGTATAATCAGTAACAACTGCAATGTAGTCGTGTTTACTATATGTGGACTCTCTTGACTTGAACCAGAAAGAAACCATCCAATCACCCAGAAAAACCAAATAGCAACATGTCAGTACCCTAACACAGAAGATATGAGGATAGCCTCCTTTGACTTGGGTGAATGTGCTGACTTGTTCAATTGTATTTAAGTTTTAATGAGCCATAATTCTTTTATCTCGTATTTCGGATCATATTTAATATTCTCTGCAAATCTTTTACATTTGTCTTGGATAATTGTGCAACAGTAAAATTAAATGTCACTCTTGCAAGTTATTCTTGGTTGCTTTTCTCTGATTGTGAGTACTTTTAAGCCAGTGAGTGTTGGTATTGTTAACTGAAACTAAAACCATTAAAATTAGTTTTTGTTACTTGAAATATTTTAATTTTGAAATAAGATCAAAGATGAATTAAAATAAAATAGAAATATTAAATGACAAACTTAAAAAAACAAATGAAAATTAGAAATAAACTGAAATAAAATAAGTTAAAGTTGAAGTACTATATTACTATAATTACTATATTATTACTATAGTAACTATATTACTATATTAAACTAAATTGAAATAAAGATGAATTAAAGCTAAACAAATATTTAAAAATAAAAATACAAAAGCAAACAAAAATTTACTCCAACTTAGACTAAAATGAAAACTAAAAATTTAAAATTATTATTATTATTATTAAATTGAAATAAAGATAAATTAAAGCTAAGCAGAAATATTTAAAAATAAACTTGATTCTTGCTTTGGGATCAAGAAATCCTGGGGTTCAAATCCTGCCCCTAAATAATGATTTGTCCATCAATATCAATATATCAATATGTTTTTGTGTCAATATGTTATTTATTTTGAACAAATTTCTTTGTTTTAAATCTCCAAAACAGAGTCCTTCATTAAATGACATTCAGTGATTGTGCCCAACAACTGCCTTGTCTATTACTGTATGGTAATGTACATACATACATACACAGTCAAACAACTGTGAAAGGAGTTCAAACAAAATTTAAAAAAAAAATTCAGGGGTGCAAACTTTTTTTCCCATTTTTTTTTTTACAAAAGCTCACCTCATCAGACGCACTGGGGCCTGCTGGCCCCCTTTTCCTCATCTCCTCCAGGGCTGTTGTCACTTTGTGATAAAGGTTTCTTTTTAAAAAATGAATATTTATGAGGCTTGGATATAATAACCACATTTATGTACTAAGGTATTTACATTCAGTGTTGAGCAAGTTACTCTAAAAAAAAGTCATTAATTACTAGCTACTAATTGCATATTAAACAGTACAATTAGATTAATGTACTAATTAATCTCTCTAAAAAGTATTGCATTACTAATTACTTTCTATTTTCCATATCAACCTCAACCAGTTGAACAATACAAGGATAGACATAAAATTGCTCTTGATTCTTTCAAAAAATAAATAAATAAATAAATAAAAAATAAAATAATAATAATAATAATAATAATAATAATATAAAATTACATAAATTATTCTTGAACTGACCAAAGCGTTTAAAGGGAAAAGCTAACGTTTAAAACAATCATTTTTTACCTTAGATGTTAAATTTTTGATGTTAAATCCACTATTGTTTAATATAGAATTGTTATATGCTATATTAATAGTCTATACAGTGTTTAATGCAATTACATCAGCTGTAATTAAATTGCACAACAATTAAGAGTAATCCCATTCCTGTACTTTTTCAAGGGAATTAAATTACAGTAATTGCTGGCTCCAAAACATGATTTTATTGTATTAGCCTACTAATTTATAGTATTTTCCAACTGTAGTGTAATTTGTAGTGCAATTAATTGCAGAATAACCAATAAATATTTTCCCGAATTTTACATTGTTGTTCGACAATGTTTTTTTTTGTTGTTGTTGTTGTTGTTTGTTTGTTTTTTTGTTTGTTTTTTTGCTTTGCTTTGCTTTGCCCTGAAATTCAACCAAGTCTTCGGATGGAAGATGCTCGTTTTATGGCTTTCCCACTGATGTATCCCATTCCCAGTGTAGACTCTGGGTTCTCGTACCATAAGGTAAACTCAGAGGCCTATTACGATTATTCCATGTAAACACCACATTTACGGCTTAGTAACAGTGAATGTGAAATACGTGCGTTCATATGTGCGTCAGTTATGATTATTTAATTTATTTACTATTTATTAATGTCTCATTTCAGTTTTAGTTTGGCTCAAGTTTTGTATTTATTTCAGTTTATATGAAAAGGTTAATGTAGCGTGGATTAAAATTCATCCACAGAGTAAATCCTTTTCACTGAACATGTTTCTAAAAATAAGTTTGAAAAGTTGTTGGGATCATGGTGGTGGTGGTGGTGATGTTGAAGGCGAGCGACTGTGGTGTAGTTCGTTTATAGCCAAAGTTTAGCTTTTCTGGCGCTTGTATTTAGGCTTCAAAATTTATAAAAGTTATATTATTTTGTGAAAATTATCTTGATGGACAAAACGTGTAAATTTCATCAACTCTGGTTGAACACAGAGCTTATTTTTTACGATAATCCAAAAGCCTATGGAAAAATCCTATTGGCTTCTTTCGAGGGAACCAGTGTGATGCTAACAGCCGGTTGGCCTACAAAGTGACGTAATAGTTCCACCAGAGAGTTATGCTGTCTTCACGTGCTATAGGAAATTTCCTATTCCCACTTATGAAGTCATGATTACCAGCTTGTCGCACAAGTGCTTTGCTGTCGGAAAGAATAAAATGCAGCATCCCATTGGTTGACAATCATATAAACATTCACACGCTACATATGCAGTTTGCTGACAATTCTGGAATTTTGGTCAAATACATGCTTATTTCACTGCTAAAACATACAATATGATCGTTCATATATAGCCTATAAATGCACTACTTTAGCAACAAAACAAAGTGATGTAGTTGTTGTTAGAATAGCATTGTGCTGCCTGCCTCACTGGATCCGCTACAATTTGCATATTGCAGCAACCGTTCCACAGACGATGCTATTGCCTTCACCCTGCACACTGCTCTCTCCCACCTGGAAAATAAGAACACGTATGTGAGAATGCTGTTTGTGGACTACAGCTCAGCATTTAATACCACAGTGCCTGCCACACTGGTTGCGAAGCTCCAGACTCTGGGACTAAACAGATCTCTGTGCAGCTGGATCCTGGACTTCCTGACAGGCAGAAGTCAGGTGGTCAGAATGGGCAACAATACTTCATCCCCGCTGACCCTCAACACTGGTGCTCCTCAGGGCTGCGTCCTCAGCCCACTCCTGT
This sequence comes from Tor tambroides, assembly GCA_021397915.2. Classification (NCBI taxonomy): domain Eukaryota; kingdom Metazoa; phylum Chordata; class Actinopteri; order Cypriniformes; family Cyprinidae; genus Tor; species Tor tambroides. The sequence goes on along the minus strand of JAFVLL020012503.1, from coordinate 44,215 downwards.
ACTCCCTGTACACACATGACATGCCAGGAGAACCACCTCTCACTCAACGTCGACAAGACCAAGAAGCTGGTGGTGGATTTTAGGAGACAGAGCAGAGAACACACACCCATCACCATCAACAAGACACCTGTGGAGCGGGTAAACAGCTTTAAGTTCCTCTGCGTTCACATCAATGAGGATCTCACATGGTCCGCTCACACAGACGCAGTGCTGAAGAAGACACATCAACGCCTCTTCTTCCTGAAGGAAGTTTGGAATGAGCCCCAGCATCCTCAGAACATTCTATACCTGCACTGTGGAGAGCATCCTGACCGGCTGCATGACCACCTGGTTTGGAAACAGCACCGCTGGCAACCGCAAAGCTCTGCAAAGGGTCGTGCGAACTGCCCGTCACATTGTTGGAGGTGAGCTTCCCTCCCTCCAGGACATCTACACCAGGCAGTGTATAAGGAAAGCCCGGAGGATCATCAATGACTCCAGTCACCCGTCCCACAGACTGCTCTCTCTAAAATGACAATTTAAATATTTAAGAGTAAATGTGCCTTAAGTGTAACACATTCAACGTACACATGTAAAAATATTTAAACAGATTAAAAAAAAAGAGGAAAAAAAGGAGTGCAAGTGAGCTATTCTGAGAGGCAATATCCAGTGAATTCCAAAATCTGGAGTTTGTTGTGCATGATTGTAGGGCTGCACAATTTGGCCAAAAGTGTTGTTTTTATGAGACTACAATAAATTTTGATTATTGTATTACTAAATAAAACCATTAAGCCAAATAATTATTGATAAGGATTATTCTCAGAATATTTCACAGAAAACTGCAGCATTAAGCTACCTGTTAACATGCAGGAGGCCTATGAATATAAATGTCTCAGGGTTTATTATAAAATAAATTGTGAATAAAAATCTTTGACAGAAATTTCTTAATTTTTGTCAAGAAATTTCATGCATCCACTGAAAGAGAAAAAAAAAAAACTCCTCTACACAGGAGAAAAATTTAGAAGTATTATTTTTCCTATTTTTATTCAAAATTAAGTGTTGTGAGCAGTGAGTGCACACATGTAATGCAATGTCTGTTTCATTCTGGCAGCCGGAGGGCGCCCTCGCGCAGTAAATCTATAAGTGAAAAACTCATAGAAGTCCTAAATCATAGGCGGTTCCAGGAAATCCCTAATATGGACAAAGGCATATGCTATGGCATTAAAGGCAAGTAGACACGTTTTAACTGATGAGATACGTAGACAATAAATACGATTGCGACTAAATGGTTTATCTGTGTTCTTCAAGCCATCTTGGGTATTTTTATATGAATTAAGTATATTGATAATCAAAATAGCCTTTATCACTGTATATACAAAAACAATGATTTTGCCCTGTTCTGTCATATGAAACCACGTCTGCTCACAAAAGGAATTTATTTTAAACACTCGACTGATGTTATGAATTTGGAGCAAAAACGTCATTAAATGTTCTCTTTGTTGGACAACAGGTTTGAAAGTAGGCTCAAACCCATGTAAAACCCATGCACACGTGCTACTGTGGTAAATTTATTGATCGCACAGACCGATTTTTTTCGTGCAATGTCGCACTGTAAGAACAGGAGCATCCTCATCCGTAGATAGTAGTCAGAAGGCGTGTTCGGCTTGAAGCAGCGCTGCACAGACCGATCTCTGTTTTGACAAGTACCACGAGAGCGATTCAAAAGCGTAAGAGTCGTCTGCTCTCCAATTTGATGCGTTTGATGTCATACGCCGATCAGTCTGCGCAGCGCAGATTTAGCCTAACTAGAAATTTCATTCACAACCTCGCTGCCGCGGGGCCCCAGGTGACCGCCTTTACCGCCTGTTGGACGGGCCGGTGTTGTGCCCATTTTCGACCCCTGCCAAATTATTACCCTCCTCTCGTTGAAATCGCTACCTGATTGCCTAATCCTAACCCAACCCCTAATCCTAATCCCTCCCCCACACCTAACCCTAATACTAGGGGGGTAGTAATCTGGCGGGGGTCAGAATTTGGCACATTGATACTGATGCGAGTATCGAAAGTATCAATACTAAGGCGTGTTTTATTTACCACTGATTTTGTTTATTTAACAAAAAATAAATAAATAATAATAATAATGCGTACAATGTGCATTAAATTGGACAAATAACCTATGTTAGCGAATAACTGTGTATGATGGAAGAACTATATTCATTGCTCATCCGAACGCACGCAAATGTTGCAAGACAGAACCAATCAATCACAGAGTGCGTTCACTCACTTCCGACAGTACATTAAAACAGGGCTGCATTTCCCAAAAGTATCTATTGGGAACGGCAGCCCAAAACAATGCTTATCAGAGGACAGAAAAATCATATAGCCTATGTTTGAGTTATTTCATAAATAAACAAATTGAAATTGTAGCCTACATGGTTTGTGCAATTACATTTATTTAAATTGAACGTTAAAAGTTCATACTGATCATGTTCTATTCTGTAATGTTAATATAAATCATACACTGTCAGAACAAAAAGGTTGCATTTTATGCATGCAGCAGCCTATCACTGGCAGTCCCTTGTGAAAATGAACATACTAAAGTGACCATAGTTTAACTATAGTGTTTGTATACGTCCATGGTTACCACAGTAAACATATTTTGACCATGTGTAAACAAAAACATAACCTAATAAGTTACAATTAAGGCATATTGAATGTTGAAATGCATTTCAAATATAATGTTAAGTGGGAATCATTACCCATTTTACTCTGAGCAATTGAATAATTTTATACATTTCATAATTTAAAAGTTTAGTTTAGAAGTATCGTATCAGTATCTGTATTTGTAAATTATTACACTAAATTATTTCATTATTACTGAATTAAATACAGTATTCTACAACTAGGCCTATATTTGTAATATCAATGATGAAACGGTCGATCTTTGTTGTGCGACTAATCGAGCCTTGCACATGTTGCGACAGCGCGTGCGCAGACTTCATGTGGACAAGTATTTATTTTAGCTTCTTGTGCTGCATGTAAGCATGCTGCCCATGTGGAACATATAACTAAAAGGAAAGCTTTTTTTATATCAGTTCATTCATATTAAAACGCGTAGTTTCGCTCTTGTCTAAAATGGCGAAGGATGGTTCAGCGAAATTGTCCAAAAATCTCCTGCGGATGAAGGTAAGAAGCTCTGACTCTTACCGCAGTAAAGATAGTTTGCGGTTCGATATTCAGATTTCTTTTGGCTATAAGTACGCAGTGCGCTGTCATAGACATGCAAATAATACTGAATGACATTCTCCATGATTTGTGAATTCATATGGCAGTGTCCTCCGGGCCGAAATCGGGGGTTTTTTTCATAGGGACCCTTAATTTTATAATGGCTATAGCTCCAAAAATTGGACACTTGGAAGACTGAAACCGGTGTCATCTTCACCAGCTTGAT
>JAFVLL020012503.1:22304-40685 GCA_021397915.2 Tor tambroides | reverse complement strand
ATCAAGCTGGTGAAGATGACACCGGTTTCAGTCTTCCAAGTGTCCAATTTTTGGAGCTATAGCCATTATAAAATTAAGGGTCCCTATGAAAAAAAACCCCGATTTCGGCCCGGAGGACACTGTCATATGAATTCACAAATCATGGAGAATGTCATTCAGTATTATTTGCATGTCTATGACAGCGCACTGCGTACTTATAGCCAAAAGAAATCTGAATATCGAACCGCAAACTATCTTTACTGCGGTCTGACTCTTGCGGACATAAGAATCGCCTCTGATATTTCAGAGGTAATTCAGTGCTGAACTTTTGGTTAAAATGTCGATAAAAATGTCTTGATACTGTTGTTTTGTTTTGAGTGCCGTTGCTTTTGTTGAATGCAGTGTGTTGTAGATCAGTCATGTGCTGTAGTGAATAGTGAGTGATGTGTCTGTTGACAGCTGTTTGTCTGTCTCTGTCTGTAGTTCATGCAGAGAGGGTTGGATGCAGAGGTGAAGAAGCAGCTGGATGAGGAGGAGAAGAGGATCATCAGTGATGAGCACTGGTTCCTGGACCTGCCTGAGCTCAAGGCCAAAGAGTAAGACCTGACAGACTTTTCACTGATATAGTGAAATACAAAATACCTTATAATCCTATGTATTTGATGTGTTAATGTCATCTTGTTATTCTTGATTTATTAAAGAATGACTAGGAACTTTTCATTTTACTAGAAACTACATCATTGAGGAGAGAAGTTACATTCCCTGTGAGGATTTGGTTTATGGCAGAATGTCATTCAGAGGCTTCAATCCTGAAGTTGAGGTACAACTTTTGTAAACTTTTATGAAATGTTAGACCACAAGTTTGCATTTTTCTAAATTAAGCGTGATATAAAAATGTGAATTGGAGTTAAGCCAGAAGAGTTTTGAACACTAATTTTATTTATGTACTTGCTCATAAATGGACTTTTGTTCATTTTTAACCAGTCAGTGTCACAGATTTGTATATGTTTGATTTGCGACCTGGAAGATCTGAAATGTTTTCTCATTTTATGTGATAATTAATGTCAAATTAATGTAATGATTGCTGTAACCTTGAGCACTGAACATTTTATTTATCAGAAAACTGAATCTCTTGTAGAAATTAATGTTACTAATGAACACACACAAAGAGGAAGAGGATGAAGATGAGGACGACAATGTGAGCAAAATGGAAACTGATATTACAGATGAACAGATGGCTAGAAGGTGAGAGAGGAAATGATCTCAAATTGATGTCATTGTACAGGAGAGAAAGGCATTAATTGTTATATGCTTTTTTCCCTTAAGATATGAAAGTTTGGTTGAGAGCATGAGAAAAAAGTTTGCCAAGAAAAGAAATCGCTCCGCAATTGCTAAGAGTGAAGAGGACGTCAACTGCAATGTTGTTGATAATCAACCAAAAAAGGCGTTCCTGAAACCTCAGGACTGAGAGATTTTATTCACACATCTGTGATATATATAGATGTTTATTTTTTATGCAATGGACTTTTTTTTTTTTTTTTTTTAAGATTTTGTTTTATTTTTTATGTTTAATGACAGTAACATGCTTTGTTAAAAGACCAACATTTTATGGAAAAGGTACAAGTGTATGGTTTTGTTTGAACATCCAAAGTCTTAATGTGTAATTTTCCACAATTGAATGTGCCATCTGAGAACACAAAAGTAAAAACTTGACCTGGATATGATGACCAATGCTTTAAAAATATGAGATTTTGATGATGGCTTTATAACCATAAGGTGCAGCCATATTAGTGAAATTCTGGTGAGATTTTGCAGGCAGAAATGGTCTATTGTCAATAAAATAGCAATGGCATCTCTTTCAAACCTAGCACTTTTCTGTTGGTCAGCGTGGGTTGAACCTGTTACAAAATCTGTGAGGGAAAATCTTTCACCCATAAAAATTTGCAGAACAATGTTAAATGTGGCCATACTTTCATGCTAGAATGTAAAATGACCACTGATGCTGTGGTATGTGCTTGCCTAAATTTTTCACAGAAAGTCAACTGAGGTATGTTAATGTGAAGTGTGCAGTTCCTGCGCCATTGGCATTACCAAACGGAAGCACAAATCAAGAATTCAAGACTTCTGCAGGTTGGGCATAACTGCTCAGAAAGATTTGTGATAGGATTCTGTCAGACAGTGAGGTGGGACAGTGTCTGTAGAGAAATGGAAGGGTCCACGCTGAGGCCCCTGGGTAATAGAAGGGTTTTGGTCTTGGGGACAGTATCGCATGCTTTAAAGCCTCCAGAAATGGCCCTGTGTCTGAGCTTGATACTGAGGACATGTGGACCAGCCTCTGCTGCATTGAGTGGATGTATTCATCTCCATAAGACGCCATCGCTTCCTGAGACAAACCGCTGAGGATGTCCTCCTGAGCGCTATTCCACTGCTCTTTGCTGCCCAGAATATCTGGAAAATTGATTTTTTTTTTGACAAAATGACAGTTAATAAAACTGCATACAAAACCCGTCACAATATTTGGGTCATATTTCACTTCAAAATTGAAAATATATTTTTAATATTCTTTATAAATGTTATTTTGTGTTCCACACACACAAAAAAAATAATAATAATATTGAACGTGAATAAATATTGACAGTTTTCATTTATGGGTGATACGTTTTAATTTTGCATGGTGCAGGTCACCCAGTGTTGGGAATAAAGCATTACAAGTAATACAAGTTTTGTAATCAGATTTCTTTTTTCAAGTAACTAGTAAAGTACCGCATTACTTTTTAATTTACAGGAAAATATCTGATTTACTTTTTCAAATAAGTAACACCAGTTACTTGGTTTTCCTATTAACTGACTGACAGCACTCCTGTCCCCATGTTGAGAGAAATCAAGAGTAAATGTAGAGGTGTTGTGTGCACTTTGTGAACATGATGTTACTGTAGTTCTAGACTAAATGTGAACATGCATTTGCTCATCTCACTTGCGCAAAAACAGATTCATACGACAACATTTTAGTGCCACAATAAAACATAAAAAAGTAAAAATTACAAGAATAAAGTCGTAGCAATACGAGAATAAATTTAAAATATTTTGAGAATAAAGTCAAAATTACAAGAATATAGTTGAAATATTTCGAGAATAAAGTCGAAATTATAAGATAAAGAATAAGAGAGAGAACAAGATAGAGAATAAAGTCAAAATTACAGAATTAATTTGTAGCAATTACGAGATTAAAGTTATAATATTTTGAGAGTATATTCTCTAGCCAGTGCCGTAACTATAGACACCGCAGGCAGTGCAGCTGCACTGGGGCCCGTGCGGTGGGGGGGCCCGCAGCGCACATGGGCCTGCCCACATCGCAAGCGGGCCCCTGGCGACGAAGTTACTATATTAATATATACACTCACCAGCCACTTTATTAGGTACACCTGTTCAATTGCTTGGTAACACAAATTGCTAATCAGCCAATCACATGGCAGCAACTCAATGCATTTAGGCATCTAGATGTGGTGAAGATGAGTAGCTGAAGTTCAAACCGAGCATCAGAATGGGGAAGAAAGGGGATTTAAGTGACTTTGAACGTGGAATGGTTGTTGGTGCCAGACGGGCTGGTCTGAGTATTTCAAAAACTGCTGATCTACTGGGATTTTCATGCACAACCATCTCTAGGGTTTACAGAGAATGGTCCGAAAAAGAGAAAATATCCAGTGAGCGGCAGTTGTGTGAACGAAAATGCCTTGTTGATGTCAGAGGTCAGAGGAGAATGGTCAGACTGGTTAGAGATGATAGAAAGGCACAACACGTCACTGAACGCACAATACGTTGAACCCTGAAGCAGATGGGCTACAGCAGCAGAAGACCACACCGGGTGCTGCTCCTGTCAGCTAAGAACAGGAAACGGAGGCTACAATTCGCACAGGCTCACCAAAATTGGACAATAGAAGATTGGAAAAATGTTGCCTGGTCTGATGAGTCTCGATTTCTGCTGTGACTTTCAGATGGTAGGGTCAGAATTTGGCGTAAAGAACATGAAAGCATGGATCCATCCTGCCTTGTCTCAACGGTTCAGGCTGGTGGTGGTGGTGTAATGCTGTGGGGGATATTTTCTTGGTACACTTTGGGCCCCTTAGTACCAATTGAGCATCGTTTAAACGCCACAGCCTACCTGAGTATTGTTGCTGACCATGTCCATCCCTTTATGACTACAGTGTACCCATCTTCTGATGGCTACTTCCAGCATAATAATGCACCATGTCAAAGCTCAAATCATCTCAGACTGGTTTCTTGAACATGACAACTTTACTCAAATGGCCCCCACAGTCACCAGATCTCAATCCAATAGAGCACCTTTGGGATGTGGTGGAACGGGAGATTCGTATCATGGATGTGCAGCCGACAAATCTGCAGCAACCACTTGATGCTATCATGTCAATATGGACCAAAATCTCTGAGGAATGTTTCCAACACCTTGTTGAATCTATGCCACGAAGAATTAAGGCAGTTCTGAAGGCAAAAGGGGGTCCAGCCCGGTAGCAAGGTGTACCTAATAAAGTGGCCAGATAGATAGATAGATAGATAGATAGATAGATAGATAGATATATATATATATATATATATATATATACAGTGGTGGAAAGAGTACTGAAAATTTGTACTTAAGTACAAGTACTGTTACATTGCTGAAATAATACTCAATTACAAGTAAAAGTACTGGTGCCAAAACAGTACTTAAGTAAAAGTACCAAGTACTCTTCTCAAAAACTACTCCGAGTACTAGTTACTTTTTAGTGGTGATATTTAATGAATTACCAAAAAATATTAATTCATATCTTCGCTTCTGGGTCCTAACGCTCTGCCAGATGCCCCAAGAAAACAACAAACTGTGCTAATATACACCCACGATGTCATGTAATACTGAAAAATTATAACCCTAACCTTTATCTCCATACTGAAAACCCAGATGGCCAGACAGCGATTCAGACAAAATATCAGTGTCTGAGACACTGTGAGCACGGAGACTGTAGTGTGCACAGCAAATTTTTAAATACTTAGCTTAAATATGTAATATTAATTAAACAGTGCTCATAAATGACTGTTTAGATAGTATTCTCAAATGAAATGAGTAGAGACATGGATCCGGAAACTGCAGTCCTTACGTCAGACTTAACAAGAGGATTCTCCCCAAGCCTTCAAACTGACGTCATCAGAGCGAGAATGCCATTCCAGAGCGGAAGGGAATTTTCAGTTTTTGATTAAATATTACGAAGGCAGACAAGGTGTATTGACACAGTTTAATTATTCACCAAAAGACTAGTAATGTGCACTCAAAAGTAAGTAGGGTCATTTTTGATTTCATGACGACTTCGATCATTTTCAATACCATTGGCAAAACTACCACATACTGTATACTGCCATATAGATATTTTAATATTTCAAATTGTTGTTCATCCATTTTTTGCAAAGAAAACATTATTTCAAGCTTTGAGTGGTTTAATCCAAGTCTTTTAAAAAAACACACGTTCGCTTTATATGATGAACAGATTTTAATATAGGCTTTTATTTACATAGCCTACATATAAACACTGATTAATTACATTACAAAAATCTCAATATTAAACATTTGCTCATTCTGTGTATTTGTGTCTTTAAAATAGGGTAACTTTGTTGCAAAATCTTACAGCAAAGAAGCTTGATTTCAAACTGAACTGAATTTACAAAAAAAAGACAAGTACACAGTCATTAATAAAATTCTAAAACAAATGACCTCAATTCAGTTAAGGTATTCGAAATGACAACACTGAATTTTTATAAGCAGTGATTTAAGAGCCATATATGTTATTTATTTAGATAAATGGGACCAGGGGCGGACTTAGTGATTTGAGGCCCTAAGCAAATTCTTAACTGCCACAATAACTATGTGTCCTTTTATGCTTAACCCTTATTTTGCTCGCTTGTTCTAGTCTATAGTTTTATTTATCCCTTCAAAACTAGTAATTAGTCAACCTGATGCTGTTCTAAAGCCAGATTAGGCTACCTTATTTTTTCGGATCACAAAAGATGACCTTGTCCAAAAACAAAAAAATGCTTACACTTGTCCATTTAATTAACTTTGCCAGTCTTTGCAAACACTAAAATTATCCCATGCAGCTCATTCCATATTCCAGGTGTTCTGAGAAGGCATACAGTAGGGTTTTGCCTAGTAGAGCAAATCGAAAATGTAATCTATTACTAAGTGAAAATCTCCAGTCATTGCATTCATGCATTTATACGAGTATGTGGCAGTTTGCGCAGACGCGCGAGGAGAAAAGCTTACACACAGATAGACATTTTGAAACATCAGGATAAACAAGGTAGCAGACAATTATGCTTTCTTTACCCCAGGTGAATATCTCTGTTCGGAAGACAGTATTATACAGCCTAGAATGTGCCCTCATATAATCAATAGCTGTCACTCACTTCATTGTGATCTCACGATGTTCCGTTAACTCGCTCTACACTGCACAATGAGTCTTATTTACATCGTATCTACACTTTGTTGCAACAGATGATTCTCAAGGCTTGCAGAACTTAGCACTTGACAAAAACTCTAAAGTATTTTGAGTGGTGAGTGGATTCCTAACCCAAACACTTCTGGTCATTGCGTTCAAGAAATCCCAGCGGATATGTCTGCGATTGGCTACATTGCTCCAACGCTGCAAATATGTTTTGCCAATATCAGATGGGGCCCCGTTCCCCAAGACTGAGCGGCCCCACTTACCTCGCTTATTAGTTAAGTCCGCCCCTGAATGGGACAGCAGTGCTTTGAACTGTAATGTCTGTACAATATAAAGATGCAGTTAGACAGACCAGGATATTTATATGTACAAATCATACAAATATCCCATTCCGAAACATTTCTAGCATAAACTTACATTGTAAAGAAATTAAAGTTCCATCTGTCATATTGAAAGACATTCTGGTGCATTTCACGTAGTCAATAAAATTTCCAGTAGCATTTTCATCGGTCAAGCATGGATCTATTCTGAATGATAACTTTTGACAAAGTTTAATCTAGGAGCAAAGAAAAATAATTTCTAATATAAAAGTATGAAGAGATCGCGATAGCACACAGTCTGAGTGTGTACAAGCAATATCGGAGTGAAAGGACAGGCAGTTCATTTGTATAAGTTAGGCCTATTTGAGAGCTCGCATCCAGTTTTCTGCGATTACATGACTGTGTTCTCATGTTACAATAAAGCGCTCACCACATTTGCGTGGAAATGATTAAAATTATGCGGAATACCTGCAATCCTGCACGGACATTCAGACTCTGTAATTGACAGGAGGCAGATGCGTGTCAAACTCGCTGTCGGAGAGGAGAGAGCGAGACGCAGCGTGTATCGGTGTAGGCTACGGTAGATACTGTGGAAAATGAGAATGGAACCATGTCAGATATTTCAGTATCGGTATCAAAATATAGATATTTATAACACTACCATGTAGTTTGTTTCTCCAAACTTTGACTCCATAGTTACGCTAAGCTCCCTCACTTGTCCGATCAGCTCTTCAAAAGCTGCTGCTGCAGCGATGGCTTTTCCCGGTTCAGATATCGGGGCTTTTATTGGTCTGTTTACGATCGGATATCTTTATTGACTACTGAAATGCCGTCAAAGGTTTGAATATCAATTCAAATTGAGGACGTACTCAGTAACGAACTATGATTTAAATGTAACGAGGTAAATTATTTTGCTTAATTTGTACTTAAGTACAAGTAAAAGTACAAAAAAGTAAAAAATATACTCAAAAAAGTACAAATACCCGAAAAAACTACTTAATTACAGTAACGTGAGTAGTTGTAATTCGTTACCTCCACCACTATATATATATATATATATATAGTGCCGAGAGTCTTCACATCAGTTAATAAATATAAAAATTTGTACTACCTGTTCGTGAGCTTTAATGACCTAGCGGTGGAACTTTTTATCAAGCATTTCTGAGGTTCCGGTTCTAATCCACCCTAGTATATATATATTTTTTTTTTCTCAGTAAAACCAGAGGTGTTAATCAGTGATTGTATATCAAGAGCAAGTACACGTCTGTGTGCATTTTGTTTTGTGCTTTTATCAGAACGAAGCGCTCGGTCGTCTGTGTGAAGATGCGCATTCTCCACGAGCGCTAAAAGAGAGAACTGATAACAGCGGCAGCGAGCGCTCGTCATAACACATTCCAACGTTATTTAACACAGACCAACGAATTTCTTATCGAATGGAGATGTTTCTTTATTTTAATTTAGGTAACGTTACATCCGACCGTGCGTGCCGCGAGATGTTGCAAAAAGTGGTGGGGTCGTGCTCTCTTGCGTCTTGCCTCTCGGAGAGGAATGCGGTTGCCGTGATTCCTGCGTGTGTGCGTGTGTGTTGGAGAGAGACGCACGCAAAAAGAACTGTTCAATTTAATATAAGAAACATAAAATACTGATTTTAGTTGGTCTAAATTAAGTAGGTTAGGCATAAATTCACTTATATGGGTTCCCTTCTAGACAAGAGCACAGTGTGGAGCCCAGGGGGCCCGTCGTAATAGCCTGCTCTGGGGCCCGTCATTACTAAGTTACGCGCTGTCTCTAGCCCAGGGGTGTCAAACTCAATTTGCCCTGCAGAATTTAGATTCAACCCTAATTAAACACACCTGATCCAGCTAATCAGGTCCTTCAGGCTTATTTGAAAACTACATGGTATATGTGGTGGAGCAGGGCTGCAGCCCTCCAGGAATTGAGTTTGACAACTCTGCTCTAGCCTGTTCACCTCAGTTTAAGTGGCATGTGAATCAATCATCTTTCCGATAACAATGAGACATTTGTTTCATTAAATTATAGGCCTACTGTATTTGTTTTCATGTCTTCTGATGTTCCTTCACGTTTATATCATGCTAAAACTTGAAATAAAGAGGAAAACACATTTAAATTTGCATTTCATTATAAAACTGACAGAATTTGAAAGCTGAGCTGTGTTAATATATTAAAAGCAACAAAGCACAAAATGATTGTGATTAGGCTACTGGGTGGCTGGCACACTACAAATAATGAATGGATTTGAATACATTAAATATTATTTCCAGTAATTTACCTTATTATACCATGAATAAAACAGCTTGTGAATAGTCACTTAACGTCATATACAGACAGCAATATAACTTATGTTAATGAGTTGGAGCCCACAGACGTTTTTGCGGAATATAGGTGATGGAATTTTCACAAAGAAAACAGTATTTAAGGAAATGTCTCTTTGTAATCAAAAAGACGATTTTTCACATGAATGTCACGCCACATTAAAGATCGTGAAAAACACATTATTGTAAGACTGACAGATTTTAAAAGCTGAGACTTTGTTTTATAGTAAAGTACCAAAAGCACATTGCAATCATTAGGTGGCTGCAGCTGGCGCACTACAAATACAGTATCTCACAAAAGTGAGTACACCCCTCACATTTCAGCAACCATTTTAGTATACCTTCTCAAGGGACAATACTATAGAAATGAAACTTGGATATATTTTAGAGTAGTCAATGTGCAACTTGTATAGCAGTGAAGATTTACTGTCCTCTGAAAATAACTCAACATACGGCCATTATTGTCAAAAAAGCTGGCAACAAAAGTGAGTACACCCTAAGTGATAACAGCTATACTTCGTTTAACCATGCAAAGCCACATGTCCTATTCATCATGTTCATGTTTTTTTTCTGCTTGACAGGACCATACAAATTTGTGTATCTTGTATTAGAGCAGTTAAAATTTGGTACTTTGAGTACAATTCTCTCATACTGACAACTGGATGTTCAACATGGCACCTCATGGCAAAGCACTCTCTGAGGACTTTAGAATTGGAATTGTTGCTCTACACAAAGATGGCCTAGGCTATAAGAAGTTCGGTAACATCCTGAAACTGAGTTACAGTACAGTGACCAGGGTCATACAGAGGTTTTCCAAGACGGGTTCCACTCGGAACAGGCCTCGCAAGGGTCGATCAAAGAAGTTAGGTCCTCATGCTGTGCATCAGATTCAGAAGATGACTTCAAAAAACAGACGCATGAGTGCTGTCAGCATTGCTTTAGAGGTTGCAGAAGCGGAAGGTCAGCTTGTCAGTGCTCAGACCATACGCCGCACACTGCAACAAGTCGGTTTGCATGGCCGTCGTCCCAGAATGAATTCCCTTCTGAAGCTGGCTCACAAAAAAGCCTGCAAACAGTTTGCTGAAGACAACCTGTCCGAGAGCATGAATTACTAGAACCTTGTCCTGTGGTCTGATGAGAATAAGATAAACTTGTTAGGCTCAGATGGTGTCCAGCATGTGTGGTGATGTCCTGGTGAGGAGTACCAAGAAAACTGTGTCTTGTAATACAGTCAAGCATGTTGGTGGTATCATCACGATCTGGGGCTGCATGAGTGCTGCTGGTACTGGGGAGCTGTGGTTCATTGAGGGAAACATGGATTCCAATATGTCCTGTGACATTCCGAAGCAGAAGTTGATGCCCTCCCTTCAGAAACTGTGCCGAACGGCAGTTTTCCGACATGATAATGACCCCAAGCATACCACCAAGATGACAAATGCCTTGCTGATGAAGCTGAAGGTGAAGGTGATGGAGTGGCCAAGTATGTCTCCAGACCTGAACCCTATTGAGCACCTGTGGGGCATACTCAAGTGGAAGGTGGAGAAGCACCATGTGTCTAACATCCAGCAGCTCCATAATGTCATTGTGGAGGAGTGGAAGAGGATGCCAGCAACAACCTTTGCAGCTCTGGTGAACTCCATGCCCAGGAGGATTAAGGCAGTGCAAGATATCAGTGGTGCTCCTACAAAATGTTGACACTTTGGACACAGTTTTGACATGTTCACTTAGGGTGTACTCATTTTTGTTGCCAGTTATTTGGACAACAATGGCTATATGTTGAGTTATTTTTAGAGGACAGTAAATTTGTACTTCTGTACAAGCTGCACACTGACTACTATGTCCCAGTTTCATTTGTGCAGTATTGTCCCTTGAGAAGATATACTAAAATTGTTGCTGAAATGTGAGGGGTGTACTCACTTTTGTGAGATATTGTAATGAATGCAATCGAAGACATGAAATATTATTTCCAAGCATACTGTCCCTGCGAGTATGACACATGATATGATTTCTGCTAATAATCCCACATATAGCTATTCAAATCAATTCCGGTGGCCTGGCACCTTCTCCCAGTGATCCCAATCTGGGCCATTTGCATGCACAATATTAAAATATTATAACTTTAATTGCTATGATTTAATTCTTGTAATTTTGACATTATTCTCAAAATATTTCAACTTTCTTCTCGTAATTTTGACCTTATTCTCTAAACATTTCGAGTTTATTCTCAAAATATTTTGACTTTATTCTTGTAATTTTGACTTTATTCACAAAATATTACGACTTTAATCCCATAGTTGTAGATTTTTTTTTTTTAACATCGCACTAAAACGCCGTCATAGGTTCAGTATTCCTCAGTACAAATAAAAACAGTGAAATGCAAATTCAGAATATGAGGCAAACCTGCAATAATTAAATATGTTAATTAACACAGATTAACACATACTGTTCAAATGCGAATATACGTTTCCCTCAGCCTCAGGCTTATTCATGTCACTTTTGGTGTGAAAGGGATTTTACTTTTGCCAAAACCAGCAAGCCCAGCCCAGATGAGAAAAAGTAATGCAAAAGTACAGTAACACATTTCTTTCCATAAAAAGTAACTAACACGATTAGTTACTTTTTAGGGAGTAACACAATACTGTAATGCATTACTTTTAAAAGGAACTTTCCCCAACACCATCAATGTATTTTGGTATGCTGAAATGATGTGTTTCGCTAAGTGTCAGCAAGAATCTTCACACTCATTTGTCTTTGTAGACACGTTTTTATAGAGCAGTTTGATGATGGAAACTGAGAAATTAGACAATGGAACACACTTAAATCCTGAGAAAAAAAAGAGAGTAGTGGTTAAAAAGTGCCTGCTAACTACTGGTGAAATTATAAACTGGGCATTCAGTGGACACTTTGCTATCCCATGAGGCCTTGGTACAGTAAAGTACTTTTTTACGGCTGTAATACTTATTTAAAATAAGTACCTACTCAGAGAAAATGCAGTTTTGGATGTGGTCAAAAACTCACTGGTGTAATTTGCATAAAAAATAGAGACGATCATGATGATTGTCAATAGATGGCAGTGCAGCATCTAATGCCACGGTGGTATTTGTACACAAAATAAACGAAATTAACGCTAGCTAGAAAACTACGGAATGCAACTTTAATGGTTATGAAAATAGTTACCTACAAAAGCATTTCTTCCTGAGACTAACCAAAATATATATTAATAAGGATTTTTTATTAGCTTAAGATCCATTGATTCACATCAAGGACAATAACTATAACCACAAAGTTTTAATAATTATTCTAAGTCTACAAGGATTGAGAAGTCCACATGACAGCTATAACAATAAAAATGTTGTTGCTGGAATGATTTTCTGAACTTTTTTTTTCCAGCTGATAAACGATAAAAAAAAATTGACAGCCAATTTTGAGAACTTGAGCAACTGCAGCGTGTTTATAATAAACAACATAATGACTGTTGGTGTGGATGATAATAGTTATTATTATAGTTATTGGTGTGAAAGGGCCTTGTTCTCACTTGTTTTGAAACCTCCAGGTTGAATGATGATGACTTTGACTCCCCAGCGTGAGAGTTCCTGTCTAATCGCTCCACTGAACGAGATCAGCGCTGCTTTAGATGCCCCATATCCTGCAAATCCAGGAAGTGGAACTTCTCCTGAAGGAAATCAATGATTGATTTCAAAGCTGTTAGTGCTTACTGGTATTTTATACTCCTTAATGGGATTAGGATATGTTTTTAAGAGACTATTAAATACCTGAGGTCTACAAAACGGCATGTTTACAAAAAAGTTTACCTGCCATGCTTGATATATTGATGATTCGTCCTTTTGATTGTCGTATCAGAGGCAGAAAGACTTGCGTTATCTCCACACTAGCAATAAAATTGACATCTAAGCATTTTTTATACATTTTAATTGGCAGAATTTCTCCATCACACATGTATCCCAGCACTCCGGCATTGTTCACTAGTGCCCAGAGTCCTGCCCACAAGAAATAAATCATACAAAATTACGTCAGTGCGCAGGTCTGTATGCATACTACTAAACTTTAAACAGTAATATTTCTTCACGAGTGTTAGTAAAGCTTAATGCCAATATGCGAGAGGTTGCTCTCACATAAGGCATTATTATTTGGTTGCTAATACGGTGCTATATGATTGTTCTGGACAGGAGGTTGTGGTCAGTTTCCAAGTGAGCGTTCTGGGTAGCTGCTGTGCAGTTGATAGAATGTCTAGAATGATAGATGGCTGATGTTTCTAGGTGGTTGCAACTTGCTATGCTGTATGCTATTCTTGGTGGTTTGGAGGAGGTTTTGAGTGGTTGTAATGTTATTCATTCATTCCAAATCAAAAGACTTTATGAGATTTTAATCTCTATATATGGTTCAGATCTCTCCTTCAGTTCAAGTTGTCTTACCTGTTTTGCCTGTTTGGCTCTGGATGTACTGGTGTGCCTGTGTAATCTGGCTACGGTTGGTGACGTCTAACTGTAGTATGGAGAGATTTGGAGACGCAGCTTTCTTCAGCTCCAGAGCTCCAGGACTGAGTTCATCTAAAACCCCTGCAAACACCTTCATCCCTGCATCATCTAAAAACCTGGCCAGATAATGGCCAAAACCCGAATCACAGCCTGTGAGACAAACACAAGTTCAGTTCTGCCACATATTCCACAATTCCAATGCATAATGGATAGTATTGGGTAGCCGTTGATGCCTTAAGTTATTGTAAGCATTTATTTAATAATGCAGCAGCAGTTCATATTCGTTTATCATTTTAATCTGAACAGAAACCAGTCTGTGTTAAGTGACATCAGAAGAATGCAGTAGTGATTTATGGTCTTATAAGAAGAAGTGAAGTTAACCTCACTGAGATAAATTCAAAGTGCAAAGTTTATAGGCTGGCAGAGAAATTTTGATTTACTGGGTGAAACGTTTACATTTCATTGCATAAAAACTATTTTAGGTCCATTAATATTGTATGTACAGTGACACTATTTTCATGACTATTAAGAACATTTACCCCCAAATTCTCATTACTATAATCCAAAAATCATATTCTCATTACTATAATATCCCTATACTGTATTACCTTCTTCAATAATTTTTATTATAAGCCTAAAGGCATTTATTCTTAAGTATTATTAAGGATTTTTTTCAAATTATATATATATATATATATATATATACATGTGTACATACATACACACACACACACACACACACACCAAGATACATCATGAGAATGAGACTGATTTATTTATTTCTGTCTTATTTATTGTTACTGTGAATTTGTGAGGAAGTATATTTAAATGTCATAAAACAATGTCACGATGCAAAAAGAAAATTTAGTTCTTGATTTAGTTCTTGTTCTTGAGATTCACCCTATTAGACTATGCTGTGAATAAATAACTAAATCAGTGAAAGACAATTCATTTATGCTGAATATATACAAATGCACAAACACAGAATTTAGCCAATTATGCAAGAGTCTGGCAAGAGCAAACAGGACTGTGTCTTACCTGTGATCAGTACTGCCTTGTTTTGGGTAGGCAACATGACCTCTTCTCTCCCTACATAGTGGATGACACTACACAGCACACTCACAAGCCCCACTTTAAGAATGCTTGAATGGACCAAACAGCTCACTGTCACTCCAGAAACCACAAGCACCACCAACCACCTCACCGACCGGCCCTCAGCAATCCGCAGAAGCAGCAGCCCAACACAACCTACCACGAGCAGATCGTATAGAAAACCCAGGCAGCCTTCTACAATCCCCTCCATTTCTACACAACACTCAGGAATGAAGTAGCCAATGCTATCAGGAAATCTAGAAAGGCGCCTGTTAGATTACAACCTGTCTGTTGTGCCCAGCTGGTTTGATGAGTGTGTGAATCTTGTAAATCCTTCAGGTTTTATGCTTCACACTGCACACAGAACTAATCCCGCCCTCAACCAATGCATATCATATGCTGTATATTTAGGCATGTGTAAACGTGCCTATGGCTGTAGAAAAACTGGGCTGGAGGTGAATTATATAATTTTCTTATATAAAACTCTAGTCCATGTTTCATCTTAAGAAACAAACAGCTACACTGAAACAAACTTAAACTATAAAATAAAAGGATATAGATAATAAAATGTAATGTGCTTTTAACAACATAATTAGATGCATTAATCTGATGAACTGTGAAATTGCACTTGTTGGCTCAAAGGTCTTCTGGCCGGACAGCGTATAAAGAAACATTTGGATCTACTTTCATAAATTCATTAAGCTTTAGTATCAAGATCATGTAATTCTAGATGAATTTTGCAAAGAAATAAGTTTCAAAAGTTTCCAGGTGAGCAAACCAACTGATTTTGGTATGAACTGATTTGGTATTACACTAAACAAACTTTTCTTTACTATATTCCTTTCAGGTAACTGACTTTGTTTCTAGCTCAGTATCTTTTGTCTGGAACAACATTCCTGTCAAACAACTATATCCATAATACTTAGTCTAATCAATAATGTTATATAAAATTATGCTAATATTATGCCAGCATTGTCCAATCACACATCCCAGTCCTAACACCCAATCCCAAAGTCTGACTGGTTGCTAGGAATGTCACTCCAGGACAAGAGGTGATGCCAACGAGTGCACCAAGCATGAATGGGGTAAGTTTCTTGAAGATGATAGAGTTGTTTCCTTCAAAAAGCAATGTACCACATGTATGGGAGTAAATTCAAATATTACGCTCCACATAAAGCAAACTATTCAAACAGTCTGAATATTCCTACTTCCCTACTATACCCTCAAACTATGTCTGAATTGACAGTGTCACAAAACAGTATGTGCAAAGTACTCAGATGACCTACTACTTTCGGCGGGATTTTAAAGTGCGAATCCAATGGACACATTGCTATCCTATTAGGCCGTAGGAGATTTGATAATAGTAGAAGCCACACAACTCACATTAAGTGACATCAAAGTATGATAACCTATACTCGGAATTTGTCCTGTTGTATAACAGTGGCAAAGAAAATACTTGTTCAAAAGAAGCACCTACTATGGCAGTAACTGATTTTGGGGAGTTTGAAAATATGTACTGTTTGCCGTGCCTCCAGGAACAGGGTTGGAAAACACTCTGGTTGCTAGGAATGTCATTCCAGGACCAAAAAGTTTGTTGAACAAGGAAAACCTCCTGTTTGACAACACATGGTTTGTATCCAGTTTGTACAGTTAATTCAAGAAGAAATTTCTTTCTTCAACT
Source organism: Tor tambroides (assembly GCA_021397915.2). Taxonomy (NCBI): domain Eukaryota; kingdom Metazoa; phylum Chordata; class Actinopteri; order Cypriniformes; family Cyprinidae; genus Tor; species Tor tambroides. Next base: position 24,296 of record JAFVLL020012503.1, on the reverse strand, counting down.
CAAAATGCTGAGCCTAAGTAACATGTTTGATATAGATGAGGTCCCAGAACAAGAGGTGATGCCAAATCATGCTAGGTTTCCAAAACAGGTTTTGGAGCATAAAAAAGAAATGCATTTTACTCAGTGTTTGCATAACATTGAGTAGTGAGTAACCTAATTTGCATGAAATGCAACAGAAATATACATGAATGTCTTGCAATTGAAGAGAAAGAAGGAGGAAGTAGTGAGATCCACTAAAACAGTTTATGCAACCTATTTTTGAGGTGACAGCTCCAGATCTGGAACATGCACAGATGTAATAGACACTTGTCTTCTTTGGGGGAATTTTGCTGAACAAAAAGAATAAGCAACCAGGCAAGGTGACAAATAATACATTTATTGTGGTTCCTTGGTCCAAAGGAGAACATGAAATCCATCTAGAATGTGCAGTGCAAACAAATACAGTCGTCCATACTGGTCCACAGATACATGAATACAGTCAAATCTTACACAACACAAGAATCTCATGGCTTATAGATGATGACAGACATAAAGTGCTCATCCTCCTTGTCTAGGCTTACCATCTGAACTATGCCAAGTGTTAATACATAATTCACTAATCTCATTGGATGAGGGGGCCAACAGAGGTAGGGTTAAAGGGAAGGCGTTAGGAAAGATTTAAGAACGGTTCTTCTTGAAGAAGCTGATGAGTCCATTGGTGGAGGAGTCATGGGAATGAACCTCTGCGTTGTCCTGCAGCTCGGGTTCGATCTTCTTGGCCAGCTGCTTGCCGAGCTCCACACTGATGGGACATAAAAATTCTCTGTAAATGTACTTCTGAAACTTCAGATTTCTCAAGGCAAACAATTGCTCACAAGGTGGTCACAATATGGGACCCAATTGAAGCTGCAAAAGACTTTGATCTGGACTCACCCCCATTGGTCATAGCTGTTGATATCCCACATCACACCTTGCACAAAGATCTTGTGTTCATACATGGCTGAAATACATGAACAAATACATCATATTGTCCATGAGTGTGGGGTCTACAAATCCAATGCACATCCAATAGCAAGTACAGATATAACATGTTTGATACTCACCAACGAGTGCACCAAGCATGAATGGGGTAAGTTTCTTGAAGATGATAGAGTTGCTTGGCTTGTTTCCTTCAAAAACCTACAAAAAGCAATGTACCACATGTATGGGTGTAAATTCAAATATTACGCTCCACATAAAGAAAACTATTCAAACAGTCTGAATATTCCTACTTCCCTACTATACCCTCAAACTATGTCTGAATTGACAGTGTCAGAAAACAGTATGTACAAAGTACTCAGATGACCTACTACTTCCGGCGGGATTTTAAAGCGTGCATCCAATGGACACATTGCTATCCTATTAGGCCGTAGGAGTGGATTTGATAATAGTAGAAGCCACACAACTCACATCAAGTGACGTCAAAGTATGGTAACCCATACTTGGAATTTGTCCTGTTGTGTAACAGTGGCAAAGAAAATACTTATTCAAAAGAAGCACCTACTATGGGAGTAAGTGATTTTGGTGAGTTTGAAAATATGTACTGTTTGGAGTGCCTCCAGGAACAGGGTTGGAAAACACTTTATGGGGAAGTCGTGGCCTAATGGTTAGAGAGTCGGACTCGTAATCCAAATGTTGCGAGTTCGAGTCTCGGACCGGCAGGGATTGTAGGTGGGGGGAGTGAATGTACAGTGCTCTCTCCACCCTCAATACCACGACTGAGGTGCCCTTGAGCAAGGCACCGAACCCCCAACTGCTCCCGGGCGCCGCAGCATAAATGGCTGCCCACTGCTCCGGGTGTGTGTGTGTGTGTGTGTGTGCACTTTGGATGGGTTAAATGCAGAGCACAAATTCCGAGTATGGGTCACCATACTTGGTCGTATGTCACGTCACTTTCACTCTTTTTGTCAGGGATAGAAAGCCCTCCTCCTAAAGAGAGTTACTTTCCTGCGATCTCAAGCCTGCTTCAACACA
>JAFVLL020012503.1:6770-22205 GCA_021397915.2 Tor tambroides | reverse complement strand
ATTCATTTCCGATAACCTTGACTTTGTTTCTAGCTCAGTATCTTTTGTCTGGAACAACATTCACGTCAAAAAAAAAAATTGGCCCTAACTATACCCATAATACTTAGCCTAATCAATAACAATATAAAGTTATGCCAATATAATGTTAACATTGTTCAATCACACATTCCAGTCCTAAACCCTAATGTTGATAGGAATGTCATTCCATTACCAAAAAATGTTGTTTAACAAGGAAAACATCCTACTTGACAACATATGGTTTGTATACAATAGTTGTACAGTTAGCATGTTTGCTAATTCAGGGAGAAATTCCTCTCTTCAACTCAAAATATTGAGCCTAAGTAATATGTTTGATATAGATAAGGTCCTAGAACAAGAGATGGTGTCAAATCAGTCTAGGTTTTCAAAACAGGTTAGGGAACATAAAGACAGGCGTTTTACTCATTGTGCGAGCATAACATTACCAAATAATGGAGGGGGTAACCTGATTTTCATTAAACAAACCAGAAACGTACAGGGCATAGCATGAATGTCTTGCAGTTGATGAGAAAGGAGGTGGAAAAAGGGGGATCCACTAAAACAGCTTGTGCAACCAATTACGGATCTGGAACATGTGCTGGTCCATTAACGGAAAAGGAAATTTTGCTGAACAAAAACAACATGCAGCCAGGCAAGGAAGGTGACAAATAATACATTTATTGTGGTTCCTTGGTCCAAAGGAGAACACGAAATCCATCTAGAATGTGCAGTGCAAACAGATACAGTCGTCCATACAGGTCCATAGATACATGATAGAGTCAAATCTTACACAACACACAAGAATCTCATGGCTTATAGATGACAGACAAAGTGCTCATCCTCCTTGTTTAGGCTTACCATCTGAACTATGCCAAGCGTTAATACATAATTCACTAATCTCATTGGATGAGGGGGGCAGCAGAGGTAGGGTTAAGGGCGAGGAAACATTTAAGAGCGGTTCTTCTTGAAGAAGCTGATGAGTCCATTGGTGGAGGAGTCGTGGGAATGAACGTCTGCGTCGTCCTGCAGCTCGGGTTCGATCTTCTTGGCCAGCTGCTTGCCGAGCTCCACGCTGATGGGACAGATAAAAATTCTCTGTAAATGTACGTATGCCTGAAACTTCAGATTTCTCAAAGCAAACAATTTCTCACAAGGTGGTCACAATATGGAACTCAATTGAAACTGCAGAAGACTTAGATCTGGACTCACCCCCATTGGTCATAGCTGTTGATATCCCACATCACACCTTGCACAAAGATCTTGTGTTCATACATGGCTGAAATACACCATATTATCCATGAGAGTGGGGTCTACAAAACCAATGCATATCTACAAAAGGAAGTAGCGGTATATCATATTTAATACTCACCAACAAGTGCACCAAGCATGAAAGGGGTAAGTTTCTTGAAGATGATCGAGTTGCTTGGCTTGTTTCCTTCGAAAACCTACAACAAAAAAAAAAAAATCAACATGTCATTATACAAAAACAGTCCACATGTACGGGAGTAAATATTACACACCCAGAGGAACATGCCACATAAAGTAAAATTCAAACAGTTTAAATATTCCGACTTCCCTACTACACCACAGTACTATGTCCACATTTACAGTGTCACAAAAAGTAGGTCAAAAGTACCCGGATGACCTACTACTTCCAGCGGGATTCTAAAGCGCGCATCCAATGGACACATTACCATCCAATTAGGCCATAGGAGAAGATTAATAAATGGTAGATAAGCCACACAACTGGCGTCAAGTGACGTCAAAGGCCAAGTATGGTAAGCCATACTCAGAATTTGTCCTCTGCACCCAGGGAGCAATTGACCCTTCACAAAGACCTGTCCCCCCCTTAGTTACTGTTGCTATGTCCGACAAGCCTCTAACACTACACACGTTCTCATGCAATGAAAAATACATCGCGGAGAAAAGAGGAAACTGACAACACGCCGACAGACAAGACAGAGCAGGTTACTTCTGGTATGAAAAAGTCTTTGAATTTATTAAAAAAAAAAAAAAAAAAAAAAAAAAAAGACAAATTCAAACAATAAATACTCTTTTGTGGCTCTTTAATGTGTCATCACAGATCACTGTAGCGCCTCAGGTCAAGCTGCACCTGAACCAGTCGTTTCTTCCTTTTTACTAGTTATAGCATCATGAATGAACATCAGAAGGTTTCTGCGCGAAGACGTCAACTCACACCATTTTTTAAAGTTTAAGTCTACCAAAGTTACTCTACTCTTCTGTCTGGTATGTTTTAGGCCTGTGCAATTCATCGAATGCGATTATCATGCGCATCTCGTCAGTAAAGCCGGTTCTGTGATTAGTAGTAAATCTCCATCACATGCTTTCAGATGGAGCAGCATTTACTACACAGAGCCGTAGTTCACTGACTAACTACTAGGGGTGTAACGATTCACTCGTTTTCTCGATGCATCGATTACAAACCCTGATGATGCATATGCATCGATTTGAAACATGGATTTTTGAATCGTGAATCGCCGATTTCGGACAGTAATCGATTTAAAACGCTAAGAATTGAATGAATCGCGATTTCTACAGCGATTCAATGCTTTCAAAATATATACACATTAAATTACTACAAGCACGAATTAATGGAGACCTTGAACAGTGTTCGTGCCTAAGCTCATCTCTCCTTCCTTGCCTCCTCTATTTACCTCCTGTCACAGGATTGAGCTCGCGCTCCGTTCGTCTCACGGACACATTTTTGAGCAGCTGATGTGTGATCTCTCCTTAGTACTCGTGGCCAGTAATGCTAAAGCGAAGTAGTTTTACTTTTCTGTAGTTTTTCAATGGCTCTCGGTCATATCGACATTACCAGTCTGCGCATTTATTGGACGGAGCAAAAATGTAAGTGTCTATACGCACAGTTCCATTGAATGATAAATGACTTTTAACAATGCCATTGGTCGAATAATACAAAGGAAACTGTTAAAATAACCACAGCATTAACACCAACCTTGAAATAAGACGAGTTTATCTGTTAATCATATGCATGGCTGTATCCTTCGTTGCTATAGAAACAGACATGGGCGCGTTTTCCTTCAGAATCATCATTCGTCGATGGAGAAGCAAGGATTAAAATACTATACGATTTTATTTTATGAAAATGAGATAAAGAAGTTTTCGCACTGAAAGAGAATTGATCTCACGCTCATAGATGTGCCAGGCACTATATCTGCAGCTACAGTAAACTGAATAAAAAGCAGAATGAACTGATGAAACGTTAAGACAATAAACACAATAAATAAATAAACTTTCTGAATGAGGCAGTGCTAATTTGTAGTATATAAAACAATCATAAAATTGCCATTAGGAAAAAAAAAAGATAGATTACAAATGATTGATTATTGTCCAGCAGTGTATTTGATTTCTTATAGCAAATTCAAAGTAATAGATAAGAAAATAATTCATCGTTACAATAATAATAATAATAATAATAATAATAATAATAAATAATACATACACCATATTGCCAAAAGTATTGGGTCGCCCCCTTCTAATGAACAGGTTTGACTACTTTAGTAATTTCTATGAGTACAAATCTTAATGTTTAAGCATATAATGATATTCTAGGAAATTGTGTGCTTCTAATATTATAGCAACAGTTTGGACAGGACCCTTTTCTATTCTAACATGACAATGCCTCTGTGTATAAGACAAGGTTCAAAAAGAAAATGATTGATTGAGTCAGTGTGGAAGAACTTGACTGGTCTGCATCAAACCAAGTCCTAATCCCAGTTGAACACTGGCTCTGGTGTGACTGTAAATGCAGACCTTGAGCCAAAAACTCATCACCAAACACCAATGACTTGTACATATGGGTACAGTCATTTTAGACACTTCCAAAACTGTTGCAACAGAGATGGAAATACAATTTTTAAATACATGAATTATGTTCCCATCGTTGTTGCCACAGATTTGGAAGTGCATTTTTCTGTTCTAAAGAAGGGGGTGTCCCAATACTTTTGTCTATATAGTGTATGTACAAGTCATTGGTGTTTGGTGACCAATCTGTCCAAACTGTTGCTATAATATTAGAAGCACACAATTTCCTAGAATATCATTATATGCTTTAACATTAAGATTTGTACTCATAGAAATTACTAAAGTAGTCAAACCTGTTCATTAGAAGGGGGCGACCCAATACTTTTGGCAATATAGTGTACATACATACATACATAAAATTATTGTATTTGACATTTCTGTTACTTCTGAAATGATGGCTAAGCCCCTGTGACACAAAATGTTAGCCTATACATAATACTTTTAAAGCTTTCTTTTTTTTTTAATATTGGCTTACATAAATTTCTACATATGCTACTGCCATGTCGTGCCATAGCATCATTAAACTAGCATCTAACAATGGACAAGTGTTTTTTTTTCTCTCTCTAACCTATGGTTAGTTCCTCTAACCATAAAGGCTGCTGTGTAATTTGCCCCCTGACTAAGCATTTAAAGAATTTAGGGGAAGCATTTAAATAATCCTGTGAATGCACTTAAAGAATGCAGAATCGAATCGTTAATCGAATCGAATTTAATTGTGAATCGAATTGAATCGTTCTGAATCTGCAAAAATCGTTCTTGAATCGAAAACCTATGAATCATGAATCGAATCGATTCGCTGTCTACCCAAAGATTCACAGCCCTACTAACTACGCAATCTCTCGTTCATAACTGTAGATGATTCGCCTGCGATAATGAACACAATATTGCGTAGCTGCTCAATCTAAAAGCACGTGATGGAGATTTACTACTAATCACAGTACCGGCTTTACTGATGAGATGTGCATGACTAATCGCATTCGATTAATTGCACAGCCCTAGTTTGTTTGTTGGACAAAATGGCGGATTTGGCAGTAAGATTGGTCAGATGGGCTGTCAATCAAACTCCTGCCAAAGGGTCAACTGGGGGTTCGGTATCTTGCTCAAGGGCACCTCAGTCGTGGGTACTGAGTGTGGAAGAGAGCACTTTTCATTCACCTACATTTCCAGCTGGTATTGAGAATCGAACCTGCAATCTTCTGGTGACAAGTCTGATTCTCTAACCATTAGGTCACAACTGCTCATTTTGCAGGTCACATGATAGTGCCAACATGGTAGATCTATTATGTTCAGATTGCATTCATCCTATGCACACTCATACTAAATAAAACATGCTTGTGTAATGGTGGCAAGTAAAATACTTATTCGAAGAAGCACCTACTATGGGAGAATGTGATTTTGGGGAGTTTGAAAGTATGCACTGTTTGGAGTGCCACCAGGAACAGGGTTGGGAAACACTTTTTTTGTCAGGGGTAGAAAACTCTGCTCCTAAAGAAAGCTACTTTCCTGCAATCCCAAGCCTGCTTCAACACACCTGTCTGTAATTTTCAAGAACTCTGCAGGATGGTTGCTCTCCAGGAGCAGGGTTGGCTACCCCCTGCTTTAGGCAATCTTGGCAATGCTTTTGTATATTCAAACAAAAATCCATGCATGACCATAACACACCGATGGAAGCGCATTTGTCAAAGCATGTCCACTAAACACCAGACTACAGTTCCAGTATAGATACAAAGGATTGTGTATCGACACTTGGCTTTCAAGAAAAGAACCACTCACTTTATGGGGCAAGAGTTTCTCCAGTGCATCTCCAGACATCCCAGCACCCTGGAGCTCCTTCTTGGCCTCTTCAGGGGTCTTTCCCCTCATCAGAGCCTCCGTCTGCGCCAGGAAGTTCGCCATCAGGATCTACCGGATTGATGAAACAAGACGTAACGCTTAGACAAACACGGCTCAAATAACATGAAATAACATCTGGGGCATCAGATGGCCAAGAGAACCAGAAAACAAAGACGTGTCCTGAAGCACGTAGACCATCGGCGTACCTTATGATGCAGATTATCTCTGATAGGATGCTGACTCTGAGCAGGAATGAGGAAGTCAGCCGGAATCAAGCGAGTGCCTGTGGAGAAGATGATCTGTTGTGATAAACACATCACACATGGGCATTAACATGTCAATTACACTAGGAACTAGTCCACAGTGGAGGGTTAGGATCACAGACCCTGGTGAATGAGCTGGTAGAAGGCGTGCTGTCCGTTGGTTCCCGGTTCCCCCCACACGATGGGTCCAGTGTGGTAATTCACACGAGTGCCAGACTTGGTGATGTACTTCCCGTTGGACTCCATGTCTCCCTGAAAGATCACCAACAACTCAACAAGTGTCCTACAATCAGAAACAATAGCTGCGTTTCCATTACAGATTTGTGCAAAACTTTAGCGATATTTTATAAATGACAATAAAAAGGTATTGCGAAATGATGCTGTTTCCATTAACGGATGTTATGCGAGAAGTCATGGCGACAGATTTTGAAAGGGTTATACCTATATTTTGAAGCCACTGCACTAGCCATTATATTTAATTGGAGGCGGCATAGGTGTGTATCTTTACAGAAGCAACATGGACAGAACACTAGAGCATTGACTAGAGTAGCCGCGATCAGCTCTGGTGGCCGTTTCGGAGCCGTAACGCCTGTTTCACACATATTCCATTTTGCAGCGCATATACAGTCCATGTCCATTACGTATGTGGTGCAGAAGTGGCACAGACTCATTTTGCTTTCACACAGGACAGGTTTGCTGCTGATCTGCGGCTGTTTACCACAAACACAACATTTATCCATTATTTTGATTTCAAATCCAAACGTTGTTACTGAAAATGCTTTTTCAGCATTGTGATCCTCTTTTATCACATTACATTTCATAGACATTTTCACGTTTAAACTCAGATATAAACAATGTATCATTCAATGCATTTGACTTCTCGATTTGTATATTAAGTTGCTCAAGCAAGTGGCAACACATTTAAACACAGCATATAGCCTACTTTTCTTACGTTAAAAGTAGGCTAGAGGAAATTGGCATTTGCCCAAGGGAACCACTAGATTTCTTTATGCGCGGGATTTAATTCTAATACCACGCGGCAGCGGTCGGTAACTCTAGGGCAATTTGAACGGGAGCGGGCGGTCTAACAATATCCCGTTCCCGACGTCCTTTCAGAACAGCATATGCGCTTTATTCAAGCACCGGTACAGCCTGCACCTGACTGTTATGCACGCGCTGCACGCATGAACCAGTTTATTTGCGGGGTCTGTGCGCAGCATGTGCATAACGATGCTCAGAGCAGGCGAGCCTACCAGTGGTGAATATACGGCCCTCAGACAGAACAGACAGGTTGTTGATGAGTGACAGAGCAGAATAAAGATGGAGCAAAGTGTGGATGCGCTGTCCTTGAAGTATGTTCAACTCGGTTTTGTTTATATTTTGCTTAGCCTATAATTTTAAATGACAGATGTCGAATTTATTTATTTTTCTTCTGCGACACTTTTCCTAGGCTACTGTGTTTACAGCAAGATGTTAAACAAATTTAGTATATTGACAAGACGAATAAAATTATAATAGGCCATTTTTGTACACCCTACATTTTTTTTTCCCTCGGCGACACTTGTTCCTATTGTGTTGTAAATGTTAAAGGAATTGTATCCTGACAAGACGAATAAAAATAAGGAATACAATTTTTGTACATATTTATATTCTCAGTGACACTTTTTTTCCTACTGTGTTGGCAGGAAAATGTTAAACGAATGTCTTAAGACACAAAATTCGTTTAACATTTTGCTGTCAATAAAAGACTCTTGACAAGATGAATAAAATAAATACAATTTTGTGCAGACTACACTTTTATTTGTTAGCCTGTCTCTCTTTCTTTTAGTAGAGGAAATTTAAATGTGATTCTGGAAACGAGATCTAAATTTAGCAGGTCGGGTCGGGAAGAAAATTATTCAAAGCGGACAGCGGGTGAACAAAGAGTGAAAATATCGCGGGAGCGGGCGGGTGCGGGATATAACCTCGGCGGGAGCGGGACTTAAAAAACAGTCCCGCGCAGACCTCTAAAGTAGGCTATCCCAAATATTTTAAGTTAAAACTTAAAGACAGTAACAGTCGGCTCTCGTGCCTTTCCTTTGCATTTAAATCTTTATAGAAAGCAATCCGGCAGGCCTTAAAGAACTTTTTCATTTTTACCGCGAACAATGCGCTGTCACTTTAATTCAGCATGTGCAGCACAGCAAAAGTAGACTTGGGGCCAGTTTTACTAACAGGGCAAATTAGCGCGAGAGCGCAATTCCAAAAGATCGCCAATGGGTGTGCAAATTTCTGTGGGTGATTTACTCAACGTGCAAATTAAAGAACACAGACGTAACAGATCATTTACATATCGACCAACACAATATATCAAGCGCAGCACAAATTTGTGTGGTCGTGGATAACCAATAAAGAAATAAGCCACAGTACGTTGAAAAGAACCGGAGGCCAAAATATGAAGGGTTGCAACAGTTTTGATAGAGGTATTGCGTGAGGGTTCCAAGTCGTCTTTTATTTCCTGAAGCAAATTAAAAACAACATGGATTGGGAAACAATGTTCGGATAATGTGTTCTTTCCAAATAAATTAATGCGTGTGGAAAAACCCTCTCCCTTCTATCCTTCTCTCTGCGTACATTGTAGAATAATAGTATGTTGTAGAATGATCATATGACTTTCTACATATGCCATGTGACCTGTAAATGGAAAAAAAATAAAAAAATAAAAATAAATAAATAAACACACACTTCCATCACAGTTTTGTTAAATATTCCTTTTTCAATTTGCCTGAAAAAACACCTTATGCAAATGTAAAAGCATTTTTGCAATATTTGGGCGTTTTTGGAAAATTTACGCTTTCCATTAGTCCTATTTTTAATTCACAATTTCAATTTGCACAATTTGAAGGGTAATGGAAATGCAGCTAATGACATTTATGAGGTCCTTTCCTGAAACCTCATCAGACCGACCTGTTGGAAGTACGCAGCGAAGCGGTGCATGTACTGGTCGTAGGGCAGCAGGGCATGTGTCTCAGCCTGGAAGAAGTTGCCGTACCAGACGCCGAGCAGGGCCAGGATGACTGGGGCGTTCTGCTCCAGAGGGGCCGAGCGGAAGTGGTTATCCTGATAGAAAGAGTACGGAGCGGTTACTCCCAGAAACAGGAACTCTCAGATGCTCCTGAGGTAGACAGTTTGGGAGTGTGCAATGTACAGTAATGCTCATCTTGTATACTTGCATACTACAGTTGTGCTTACCATCCAGTGAGCACCAGCTAACAGCTGCTCGAAACTGTCAAAACCTATAAGACGACAATGAATAATGTTACTGGAACATTTACAGACAAAAAATGTGTGTAAATAGTCTAACAGTGCTAATAGTCTAAGATGATGCAGTCTTTCACATTTGGTTCAGGCAGAAGTTAGTCCAGAAACATACTCTACACAAGTACATAAATATATATATATATATATATAATGTGTGTATATATGTGTGTGTGTGTGTGTATATATATATAAAAAAAAAAAAATAAAAAAAAAAACATATATATATAGCACTCCTCATGTCAAATTGATTAACTATATAAAGTGATAAAAATATATACATTTTCTGGCCCTATGTCTTGAATTTGTGATCATTCTAAATGTATTTTAATAGACTGAATCATGCAGTGAAAGAACACACTCTAAATACGTCTAGACTACACATAATGCGTGCACTCTGTAAGCGTTTTGAATGGTTTTTGCAAAATACTCAATGTCAAAATCGCACATCGTTAAAACAGCAATTACGATATTATCACAGACAATATATAATCGCACAGCCATAGCTAATACCAATTATAGCACCCCCTCTGGCAATGCTGAGAATGCAAAACATACTTGAATAGCATTCTGATTTTATGTACAACAACCAAAACACACCCAACCAAAGTTGGATAGCTAGAAGCATTTGCGTTCACATACTTGCATACAGCATGTTTCAGGCCTTATGGGACTGTGTACAGCAGACGTACCTATGTGCAGTGCAATGGACAAACCGATAGCCGACCACAGCGAGTAGCGCCCGCCGACCCACTAAAACATGAGCATTCAGGATCAGAAAAAAAACAGTCTGGGCTTTGAGAAGCAATATGCTAATTCAGCAACATGGCAGAGTAGTCAAATATTACTGGCAACCATGCATTCAGTCATTTACACTTTCAAACATACTTTCAGCCAATCAAAATTAAGATTTCCATTCTCGTGCAATAATAGGTTATAATGTAAGAAATACTTACATCCCAAAACTCAAACATGTTGTTGGTGTCGATACCAAAGTCCTTGACTTTTGGCTGGTGAGGAGACAGGAAATGCATGTAACTTTTTTTTAAAGATACGATTTACTTAAAACATCAACATAAAATATCATACAGCTGACATAACCCTGTACTTACTGCATTTGTGGAAAGAGCCACAAAATGTTTGGCCACAGCAGATGTCTGAAAATACACAAAATGCTGAATGAGACTAACAGGCAACCATCTATAATGTAGCGCACATAATTTAATCTTTTTTCAAGACAGTTACAGCAGTAAAGGTACTAACATCTTTAGCGGCCTGGAGGAACCATTCTTTGGCCGTCTCAGCGTTAGTGATGGTCTCTTGGGTGGTGAACGTCTAAAAAAGAGCACACATTAAGAAATGAAGTATTTACAGTAACTTGTTCACTTTGTATTACCAGTTTGGTTTAATATAAGTGTAAATGAACTCTACAGTACTGTTTTCTGTAAATACTGTTCTTTACCTTGGATGCGATGATGAAGAAGGTGGTCTCAGCGTTGAGCTGGGCAAGGGTCTTGGCCATGTGTGTCCCATCAATATTAGAGACGAACCAGACGTTGGGTCCTCCTTTAGAGTACGGCTTCAGAGCTTCAGTCACCATCAGAGGACCCTGAAGAACAAAACATCATAAATGTTTTTCCAAACATTACACAAGTATTGTTAATGATTACTCGATTGGACTCAATGAGTCGTAGCCGTCAGGAAAAAAAAAAAAAAAAAAAAAGAATATCAAACAAAAGTGGCTGACATTTCAGTCCAGAATCAGGTAACAAACTATAAGAGTTTTATTCCACTTCAGTTACTCTTGGATCAGCCTAAGCAATAGCCAAATCTCTTTTATTGGTCAATTATGATGTGTAAACATCCACTGGATCTCAGGAAACTCACCAAGTCAGAACCACCAATGCCAATGTTCACAACATCAGTGATGGTTTTACCACTGAAGCCTTTCCACTCGCCACTGCGCACTCTCTGCAAAATAACACACACACACGTGCGCAATGTCAGTTTTCAGGAATTTTATTAGTCAGCTGTCACTAAAATTAACGATCAATTAGCCGTAAATTATATTACTTTAAAACACAAGTAGAGATGTACCAAGTGCACTTAGTTCATGTAAATATAAATGAATAAATAAAATTAAACATACTTAAGAATGAGTACTGAAATTTTCCGTGTAATAAATGTTAATTCGACTGTATTTTAATATTTCATTTGGATTTATGAGAATTTAAACAAAATAAATTACTAATAAAAAAAAATTAATAATAATAATAATAATAAATATATTATATTATATTACATATATATATATATATATATATACACACACACACACATACATACACATACAGTGCCCTCCGTAAGTGCTGGAACAGTAAAGACAAAATTGCTCTGTTGGCTGTGGAGTCAAGACATTTACAAATATGATTAAAAGATGAATATGAGACAAAACTACAGAATGTCACATTTTATTATTAGCCGTTTCAACACATACATGTTTTACCAAATAAAAAGAACAGCACTTTTAGAGTTCATCCCACTCATTGATGTGAGCAGAAGTATTGGGACAGTTGAACATAAGGCAGATATAAAAGATTAAAAGCTATTATTTAGTTGCAGATCCCTTGCACACAATCACAGCAGTGAGTCTGTGACCCATAGACATCACCAGACTCTTGCTCTCATCCTTTCAAATACTTTTCCCAGCCTTTAATGCAGCCAGTTCCAGTTGTTGCTTGTTTTGGGGAGTTTCTGACTTTACTCTCCTCTTCAGCTGGTGAAATTCATGTTCAATCGGATTTAAATCTGGAGATTGACTTGGGCAATCTAAGACTTTCCATTTCTTTGCCCTTACAAACTCCTTGACTGAACTGGCAGAGTGTTTTGGGTCATTGTTCTGATGCAATATGAAGCACTTCCCAATGAATTTGGTGGCATTTTCTTGAATATTGGTAGGCAAGATGGTTTTGTACCCTTCCAAATTCATTCTGCTACTGTCATCATACATTAAGTCATCAGTAAAGTTGAGAGGGCCTCCAGAGGCAGCCATGCATGCCCATGCCATGACACCACCTTTTCTCCACATTTTTGCTTTCCCATCACTTAGATAAAGGTTAATCTTTGTCTCATCGGTCCATAAACAGGTCCAAAACTCTTCTGGCTCACCTTTGTGCTTTTTTTGCAAACTCTAATCTTGCCTTTCTATTTTTGGTGCTGGTCAGAGGTTTGCATCTTGCTGTGTAGCATCTGTAATTCTGTGTCAAAGTCTCCTGAGGACAGTAGATTGTCAGAGCATCACCCCAGCTTTCTGGAAGTTGTTGGTGATTTTACAGACACGTCTTTTAGGATTCATTTTCACAGCTTTTATGATTTGTCTGTCATCAACTACTGTTGTTTTCTCAGCCGATCAGGTCGTTGTTGGTTGCTGGTGTCGCTGGTGGTTTCCAAGCTCTTGATTTCTCCATGCCCTTGTTTTTGCTATAGCTCTGATTGACTTCCTCTTTTCTTTTAGCATCCAAATTGCTTGCTTTTCTCTCAAAGTCAGCTCCCTCATCTTCATCCTGGTTTGTGTGTCATCATCGAATGCAAGATTCAGAATACAGAAGTAATGGATATAACTGATACGACATTCCCTGCTTTTAATATCTGAAGAATTAATGCAACAGGACACAGCTGATCACTTAGAAAGGCCTGTGAGGCAACTGTTCCAATACTTATGCTCACATCAGATAGAGGGATGAAACTCTAAAAGTGCTGAACTTCTTAGCTGGTAAAACATCTGTGTGTTGAATCACCCAATAATAAACTGTGACATTCTGTAGTTTTGTCTCATATTCATCTTTTAATCATATTTGTAAATATCTTGACTCCACAGCCAACAGAGCAATTTTGTCTTTACTGTTCCAGTACTTACGGAGGGCACTGTACATACACTGTATATAATATTTTATATATGCACATATACACACACACACACACATATTAGTAATTTAATTTGTTTAAAATTTCATATAAATCCAAACGAAATAAACTTACAAAATAAAATTAAATAAACAGATGCAGTTCTTTCTCAAGTTCAAGTTAATTTATATATAAAAGCACATTTAAAAACAGCCACAAGACTGACCAAAGTGCTGTACATTAAAATCAAAGCATAAACACATAAAACTGAAATAAAACATGAATTTAAAAACCAAAAGGAATGACAGATAAACATTCTGAAGACAGAGTAATAATCAAGACCATAAGACAGTGTAATAAGAATGGGATATTAGTAGGCCAGATCGAACAAGTGTGTTTTTAAAAGTGACTTGAAAATGGATAGAGAAGGTGCCACTCTAATCTCAAGCAGCAAATTGCTCCATAACCGAAATTCTCCACAATAAAAAGCCTATTGTGTGGGTATTATTTTTGAACCTCTATAAAAAAAAAAAAAAGTGTTTGATCTCACTTTATATTAAGTGACCTTAACAACAATGAACTTACATCAAAAAACATACAATCTACTTATTGTGTTTGTATTGTATTGCAGAACACTTCTGCTGCTATTGAGGTGGGATATGGGTAAGGTTAGGGACAGGTTTGGTGGTACGGGTGTAAGTTGACTTGTCAACAGTGTAAATGTAATTACAGATGTAACTAGATTTTAAAAAAAAAATAAAAAAAAGTTCGTCAAGACAAACTAAGTTGGCTTGAGAAAGCCAGACCAGAAAGTTAGTAAAAGTTTGAAGTTTAAAGTTGTTTTAAAAGCTTAAAGTTTGAATGTTTTGAAGGCAATACAGTCTGTTGGAGATAGATAGATAGATGCCAAAGACCTCAGAGTGGTTGCTAGGGTACTTGGAGTGGTTGCTATGATGGTTGCTAGGCTAACTCGGGTGGTTGCTAAGGTGTTGCTATGTGCTTGCTAGGGTACTTGGGGTGGTTGCTAAGGCAGTTGCTAGGGTACTCTGGGTGTATGTCAGGGTGTTGCTATGCGGTTGCTAGGGTATCTGGGGTGGTTGCTAATGTGTTGCTATGCGGTTGCTAGGGTACCCAGGGTGGTTGCTAGGGTGTTGCTAGGGTACTCAGGGCGGTTGCTAAGGTGTTGCTATGAGGTTGCTAAGGTACATGTGTAGGTTGCTAGGGTGTTGCTATGTGTTGGCTATGGTACTTGGGGTGGTTGCTAGGGGACTCAGGGTGGTTGCTAGGTTGGTTGGACTAGTTGCTAGAGTGTTGCTATACAGATAGATCAGTCTGAAGATCTGGGCTGAGTTTGGAGTTTGTAGAGTTAAAGCTCTAGGAAGAGTTAATTTTAGTCTCAGAATAATAATAATAACTAAGTTTGAGTAGGATTTCAGTAAGTTGGCTTTCTCAAGCCAACATAATTACATGCAGGTATTTTTAAAAAAAATAAGTACAATGTAAACATGTATGTACATAAGTGCATTGTACCAAATGATTAATTTAAATATACTGTAAGTACATAGTAGTTAAGGCCACTTAATATAAAGTGGGACCAAGTGTTCTATAAACAAGAGGGTTTTTTACATGCATGCTCACTCACATGGCAAAAGCCCTTCATCTGCTCCAGGACTCTGTTCACATCCGGCATCACGTCTTTACCCTCCACCATGATGGGGGTGTTAGAGCGGTTCCTCAGGGCGGTGTGGAGAACAGCACGACCCTACAAACCAACACACACACAGCTCAGCTCTACTCTAAAGAGACATAATAGAAACTATGCTCTCTTTTTTATTGAAGCATTTTATTTGTAACCATTTCATGCGAGTTACGCCTTCCTGGGGTGTTAAAATTTCATTTACCATGAGCCACAAAAGAGACATTACATGCTGTAGTTTCAGGACAGCCAGTGAGTTAAAGAGGAAACTGAGGGTTTTAACAAAACTTTCTGCTATGTGCCAATAGAAATTTAGAGAAGATGGAAGTGGAACTTACACAAAACCAAATTCTAGAAGTGCATTACAACAGGTCTTGCAATTTCAACCTAAACTCAAGCTCAAGTTAATTCTCAGTGAAATGTTTTACTGAGATATCATTACCTCAGTGAAGTTGATCTTTTCTCCAGCAAACATCTTCTCTCTGGCAGCTTCAACGCCCACCGATCGTGCCTAATCATGATGAGAAAGGGGAGAAAGAAAAAAAAAAAAAAAAAAAAAAACGGTTAATGTGACTCAGA
>JAFVLL020012502.1:0-25519 GCA_021397915.2 Tor tambroides | reverse complement strand
TGCGGTGATGGCGTGCAGGTGCAGGTGATCAGAACTCAGGTGAAGTGGATCGTGGTAATTGGTTGAGGGGCGAGCCTGGCCGTACTGTGACAACATACAGTACATAGCCAACTAAACTTAACAGGTGAGGCTAGTTGACTAGCATGGTCTTTCAAGTGAAGCTGGTTAACAATAGAAGTCTTGCTGGCTAAGGCAGGTAAAAAGCAGGGCCAAACAACAACAACAACAACAACAACAAGACATGAAATCACATCGAAACAGCATTTATGTATGTTATCAACAACAACAATAAAGTTTATTATTATTATTATTATTATTATTATTATATTTGAAATAAAGTATTATCAATAATTATTTATTTTTTTTACAGTACATTACTTTAAAAATAATTTAATATATTTGTTATTTACTTAAAATAAATAAATAAGTAAATGAATTATATCATGCATACATTACTTCTAATAATAATAATAATAATAATAATAATAATAATAATACTTGAATAATAATAATAATAATAATAATAATAATAATGTATTGTCATCATTTATTAAATTATTAGATTTATTTATAATTATTATACAATAATAATAATAATAATTATTATTATTATTATTATTATTATATAGTGAATTATATAGAAGTGTTATAAACTATATAAACTATACTATTATTGTCAATAACAATAACAAAAAATAAGCTGAATAATAATTTAATACATTTATTCGCTTTTTAAAATATATATTATAGAAATTACTGTTGTTAATAGTTTGCATACTAATGAAAAAAATAATACTTTTTAATATAATAAATAATAATATAATATAAATTATTTTAAAATGAAATAATATATTGTATATGTAATATATTGTTATTACTGTATTCATAATATATGCATTGTTAATTGTATATTAAATAGTGTATTTTTACAAATTACTATTTTAATCATCATTAATTACATTTAAAATGTAAATTATAATTCATAAAAAGAAAATAAGCAATATAAAAACTATTGTTTTGCAAATTGTTATTGGTTTGCATAACAACAGTAGTAGTAATAATAATAATAATTTTTCTTATTTTTGAATACATTTTCATAACAACAACTTTCTTATTCTTATTTTTTATTCCATTTTCATATAACAAATAATTTTAAGTCAATAAATAAAATAAAAAACATCAAATGTATTGTTATAAATTACTAATATTCGTATTAATATTTTAAAAAGTAAATTCTACAATAATTTATTACTAAAATTGATTCACTTTAAAAATACTGTTTATGCAAATTATTGTTATTAATTTGCATAATAATAATAATAATAATAATAATAATACTATAATAATAATAATAATAATAATAATTTATATGTCCAAATAAAGTAATTAATGATGTTCATGAAAAGCTTGTATATATATTTGTAAACCAAGCCACTGCTATGTCTGAAAGCATCAAATCATGTGCCTAACAACGTAACTCAATAATTACTGTAGAGCAAGAGCACACCGGTCACATTACAAGAACAATCTGGCCAGCTTTGAAGTCCTGGCGAAGCAAGTTTAAACACAAAGGTGATCTCGCAGTCATGTGTTCCCTGATGAGAAACTAATAGCGTGGGATCAGCAGGTCACACTGATTGCGAATGCATTCTGAACACAATCCTGCTCTCGCGCTCCCTTTATGTCACTCAACCGCAGCAGAGCATATTCAAACGCCCATCTCTGCTCTTAAACACACCCATACCATCTTCACGTCTGGAAGGACGTCAGGATATGATGCCAAAACTGCGACGGAAACGTCCACGACACCCAAGGGCTCTACCGTGATCCAGAGAGAGGAAGTGAAGGCTAAAGCGAGATGGACAGGAGGAGGCTGGGAGCCGTTAAAGGATTAGCGCTTTAACACATGAAGAGGGATGCTGCCACGCTACGTTAACAACTCGCAGGCGGCGCTTTTTCATGCTCCACATCCATGGGTTTCCATGGTAACCCGAGTTTGGGCCGTTCCCAAGGCTTGTGACTGTTGTTGAGCCCCAGTCACGGTGCACAAGGCCTCTTTCCCAGCCAACGCTACTATTCAGGAGCCAGGAGCAACAAAAGATCCGCGCGTTTCATTAGGGACTTTCGGAAGGAGTCAAAGCCGACTGACTGTGACAGTCAATGATAATCCTTACTAAAGCACTGCTTAAGTCGGAACACCTGCACCTGTAGATTAAAGTCTCACTAGTTTTTATTTGTGCTTTTTCCCAGGTTATTCATACGCATTAATGGAGAAGCGACAAGACATGAGGCACAACAATGAAGGGTGCAGGGGTCAAAGGCTTTACTTAGAACTTTACCTATTTGTGGCTATACAATGTATGCATCCATTCTTTTTTCAGAAAATATTGGCCAACCATTTGGACTGCAGGAATGGTTTGCAAGATGCTTTGATGTGGTAGTATAGTCCCAATAATAGCATACTGGCTCATTTCATATGTACAAGTACTTTACCTTTGCAGACTTTACAGTATATATTTTTTTGTTACTGATATTGTTTTCTTGCAAACTAACAATTATTGCTTTTCAAATGTTTAATAAATGATGTACAAAATATTTTAATATTTATAATCACTTCTGTTTTTGACAATAAATAAAACATTAAATTATAAAAAATTATAACAATAAAAATAATATAAATATTTTAGTAATATAATAATAATAATAATAATAATAATAATAATAATAATGATTGTCTGCTTTTTAAAAATGCATTACATATGAAAAAATGCACTGAATATTTTATTGAATAATAGTAAAGCGTATTATTATTATTATTATTATTATTATTAATAATAATAATAATAATAATAATAATAATAATAATAGTTTTTAACTAGATAATGGATTATTATAAATGATTACTATCATTAATTAAAAATATATAATTTAGAACACCACACCAATAATAATAATAATAATAATAATAATAATAATAATATAATGCTAACTAATAAAATTGTTTGACAACAATTGTGTTACAATGTATTGTAATACTGTTGTTGTTGTTGTTGTTGTTGTTATCTAAATAATGCATTATTATAAATGATTATGATGATATTGGAACAACACATTAATAATAATAATAATAATAATAATAATAATAATAATTATTATTATTATTATTATTATTATTATTAATGCATTATTTAGTTTAAAAAATCCAACCAATAATAACAATAATATTTAAAACCATACATGAAATTAACCTGTTAGCCAGCACCCCCCATTTTGGGCCTCACAGGTGAAAATGGCCTACCTAAATTAAAATGGTTAAAGTTCCTGACAACAGTGTGCTACACACACAATTTAGGTATCTTTGGAAAGAAGACACTCTAGGCTTTACTATCCATCATCCAGAGTTGATAATAAGTTATAGACACTGACGTGCCTTGAAAAATGTTTTTCCACACTGAATGTTTTTTTTATTACATATACAAATACAAGTCCTTGAGCAATCCAGAAAAGTAATGGGTTGAAAGTCACGTGTCTCATGAGTTTATATTTCAAATTTGAAGATACCATGAAAAATGAGATTTCTGCAATCATTTTTCTGAGAATATTTCTATTCCCCCCCACCCGTTTGAGGAAAAACAACCACCAAATATACTGCAGAATTATAGAAACTATTTTAGTCATTATAAATACTCCTGCATAGTTTTTCAATTATAAAATAATACAGAATTTTAGACACCATATAAGTGATTTATTTGAGCACTAAAAAATACAAAAAGAATTGAGTAATAAAAAAGGAAAAAAAAATAGAAAGAAATTGCTTTGTATGTAGTACATACTCAAGTATATACTCTGATTGCCAGACATAAACTCATATTTACACACATGATCATACAGTCGGTAATCACACGCTGATGTGCCTCCATAAAGATTCTAATCATGATAATAATGGGCTATATACTCAATAACAGCCAGTCATTGACAGCATTCGATACCTGTCATACAGCCGGTAATCACACACTGATGTGTACAATACAGATGGTAATTATGCAGATACAGCCACATTCCCCACAACACACACACACATATATATGAAAAATGTTGAAGAAAAAAAAGAAAGAGTTATTTGTGCAAAAAGGCGATCGCTAAGTTACGCCCCCCCTCAGATGACAGCTGCGTCACAGCGTGCGTCACAGCGTGCGTCACGCGCTGTCACGAGAGAGCGCCAAATTCAAATAAACTATATTCCGCTTATCTGTGACTTTTTTTTCAGTGGATGGTCTCATTCTGTTTGTGACACTGTATGCTACAAAACAGTGTTGTTTTTTTACCACCAAGATGCTGTTTTTGAGCATAATTTATTCCAAAATGGACACAAACAATAGCTCTCCCGAAGAAATGAAATGTAAACAAAGGAATATCCATCCAAATTACAACGTTATTGTTTCGCTGGACTAAAAGTGCTCTATGGGATGTTGTTCTGTGGACCCTTATCTTTCTAACTAAACCATGAATTTTATGAAGCGATGAGAAACTTTTTGTACGCAAAGAAAAAAAAAAAAAAACATTTATTCAACAAATCGGCTCCTCTCTGTCTCAGCGTAGTGCCATTTTAAAAAGCATCCGATGGACACAAAGTGCGTACGCTATTCTCTGTCATCAGTAATGGAGATGGACTATTCTGACGATGCTTTTCATACTTTTATGGACCTTGACAGTGCAATTTACTATGCAGTCAATGGGACAGTCACAAGCCTCCCGGTTTTCATCCAAAATATCTTAAATTGTGTTCCGAGGACGAACGAAGCTTTTACGGGTTTGGAACGACATGGGGGTAAGTGAATATTGACAAAATTATCATTCTGGGGTGGAGTATCCCTTTAATACTTTTTATATTATTATTATTATTATTACTATTATTTTTCTTTCTTTATGTTAACACATATGCACTATTTGTAAGCAGCCCAGCTGCAATTGCTTTGGCAATACAAATGTATAGAAAATACTGAGAAAATTGCCTTTAAAGTTGTCCAAATGAAGTTCTTAGCAATGCATATTACTAATCAAAAATGAAGTTAATATATTTACGGTAGGAAATTTACAAAATACCTTCATGGAACATGATCTTTACTTAATGTCCTAATGATTTTCAGCATAAAAGAAAAATCGATAATTTTGACCCATACAAGTGTATTTTTGGCTATTGCTACAAATATAATACAGTGACTTAAGACTGGTTTTGTGGTCCAGGATCACATTTACCAGGGTTTGAATGAGAAAAACAGCTATGTGCGACATGATCTTAAACCCTTCCTTTCAGACATACAAGTTAGTGACGACTTCCTATTGGAACAGGTGACTAAGTCTACCTCCGAGGAATAGGGACGTTTAAAACGACTGATCACAGTAGCTAAAACAAGACCAGTGACTGTGAATTCAGTTCGACATGACTCAGGTGAGCCAACTGACCAGAATAGACAAACAAAAGTTGACTCTGAATTACAGGCTAATCGTGATGCTATCAAGGAACTGACAGCCCAAGTGTCCTCATTAACTAAGCATCTAGCCCATCTGACAACATCTGCTGAGACTATGAAATCGATAGACAACAGCACACCTACTACTCGTCCCCAACCAGCAGCTGAGACAAAATGGAAATGTCACGACTGTGTCCTGAAGGGCAATATGAACTGTTCCCACTGTTTTACATTTACATTACATTTAGTCATTTTGCAGACGCTTTTAAAGAGGCAAACAGACAGAGGAAATGCTCATAATACTAAGTCTCAGGCACTGTTCAAATAAGTACAAGCTAACAAGGGAAGGAATAAATAAAGAGAAAGACAGTTTTTTTTTGTTTTTTGAAGTTTAGGATGAAGTCAAGTAGTGTCGAAAGAGATGAGTTTTCAGTTGTTGCTTGAAGGTTGACAGGGATCCAGCATTCCGGATAGGGGTGGGAAGACCATTCCACCAGCCAGGAATGGTGAACGAGAATGTTCTGGAGAGTGATTTTGAGCCACTCTCTGATGGTACAATGAGGCATCGCTCACTAGCGGATCTCAGACTTCTGGAGGGGATGTAGATTCGTAATAGTGAGTGGAAGTAGGCGGGTGCTGAGCCTGTGGCTGTTCTATATGAAATTACTAGAAATGACAAGGGCATGGACAAGAAGTTGTGCAGCATGCTTTGTCAGAAAGTCAAGTCAAGTCACCTTTATTTATATAGCGCTTTTAACAATACAGATTGTGTCAAAGCACTTAACAGTATCAAATTGGAGGATAGAGTGTCAGTAATGTATAATAATAAGATTAAACATTAAATTTTCAGTTAAAGGCATTTCATTATTGAATTCAGAGATGTCACTGTCTAGCTCAGTTTAGTTTAATTAGAAAGGGCCTGTTCTTTCTGATGTGGAGTAATACAAACTTGCAAGATTTTATTTGTGGACAAGCTGGTCATAGGGCTATTGGCTGCCTTTAACGTAAGCTGTCGGGAAACGGGAAGAGGACGCTGGAGAGGGGCAGCCTGTTACCTCAACCAGTTCTGAGCCCCAGATAAAAGCCAAAATTCCAAGACATCCACAATCAAATCCACAATGTCAAGTGGACCCAAATTGACGAATAGCTCAACTTATTGGCAAGCGGTGTATGGTTTCGACTTCGCTTAATGGTGTCTCTCTTCAAATGTTGCTGGATTCCAGTGCTCAGGTGACAATGGTAGGAAAGGCGTGGCTGGAGAGAGAATTACCTACTGTCAAAATACAGTCCCTTGAATCTCTCTTCACTAGTCAGTCCTTGGAAATAACTGCAGTTAACCTGTTAGCCAGCACCCCCCATTTTGGGCCTCACAGCTGAAAATGACCTACCTAAAATAAAGTGGTAATAGTTCCTGACAATAATGTGTTATACACACAATTTAGGTATCTTTGGAAAGACAACACTCTAGGCTTTACTATCCATCATCCAGAGTTGATAATGCTCAAAAAGATAAAAAGTTACAGACACTGAAGTGCCTTGAAAAATGTTTTATCACACTGAATGTTTTTTTATTTCATATACAAATACATAAGTCCTGGAGCAATCCAGAAAAGTAATGGGTTGAAAGTAATATGTCTCATGAGTTTATATTTCAAATTTGAAGATGATACCATGAAAAATTAGATTCCTGCAATCATTTTTCTGAATATTTCTAGTCCCCCCACCCCCCGTTTGAGGAAAAATAACCACCAAATTTATTGTAGAATTATACAAACTATTTTAGTCATTATACATACTCCTGCATAGTTTTTCCATTATAAAATAATAGACAGAATTTGACACCATATAAGTGATTTATTTGAGCACAAAAAAAAGAATAATTTGAGTACTAAAAAACAAAAATAGGGGAAAAAAAGGATTTGCTTTGTATGTAGTACATACTATGATTTCCAGACATACACTGATATTGCCAGACATTCACACTGATTGCAGTCAGTAATCACACGCTGATGTGCGTCCATACAGATGATAATCATACAGATGGGCCATATAGTCAATAATAGCCGGTCATTGACAGCATTCACATTGATATAGCCGTCATACAGTCGGTAATAAACACGCTGATGTGCGTTCATACAGATGGTAATCATGCAGATACACCCACATTCTCCACAACACACACACACACGAGAAAAATGTTGAAGAAAAGAAAAATTATTTGTGCAAAAAGGCGATCGCTAAGTTACGCCCCCATCAGATGACAGGTGCGTCACAGCGTGCGTCACTTGCCGTCACGAGAGAGCGCCAAATTCAAATAAACTATATTCTGCATATCTGTGACTTTTTTTTTTTTTTTCAATGGATGGTCTCGTTCTGTTTGTAACACTGTATGCTACAAAACCGTGTTGTTTTTTTACCACCAAGACGCTGTTTTTGAGCGTAATTTATTCCATAACGGACTCAAACAATAACTCACGAAGAAATGAAACGTAAACAAAGGAATTACCATCTATATTACAACGTTATTGTTTTGTTGGACTAAAAGTGCTCTATTGGATGTTGTTCTGTGGACCCTTATCTTTCTAACTAAACCAGTATTTCAGCAGTGGATGTGTTTGTGACTCATTACAATGATAATGATACGTACTGCTTTTTATTATGCATGTTTTGATGTGTACTGCTTACACAAATTTAGCAAATACATTCCTTATAAGCTTTCCATTGAAAAACAGCGATCTATCATCGATGCTTGAGGCTTAGAACTTCAGAATGATATATAGTTTGTCGAGATTAACTTTGTCCCGTTTAATCTATTCGTAAACAATGACACATGCAAACAGAGCGTTCGGTGCGCCGGCGTCCTGGTGCTAGGTAACAGGTTAATGGCACTGAGGTACCTCTTGAAGGTTGGGCTGAAATCGAACTCCAGATCTGTAGCCAGAATCATGGACATGTCTATCAGAGTCCCACTTTTAATCAGTCGAAACTGTAGCTGTCCTGTTTTAGGTAGCAATGTCATAGCCAAGGTCATAAAAGAAAATGCCAGTCAGAACGAAAAAGTTGATGTTTCTACTGTAGAAACATTAGTGTTGGCCCTACAGCAGGTAGCTCTGGCTGAGAAATCACAGCACAATGTCCGCACTGATAAGAAAGGTGTAACAATACCCGCTGGACAGATTCGGGAAATTAAGTGTTGGATCCAGGGATGATCAGGTGGCGGGACAATGCTATTTCAGCCTATTGTGGAGAATGACTGCATTGATGGCTTAGAGCTGTTTCCAGCTTTAGTGGATGTTCCCGGGGGATTGTCAATATGTGTCAAAGTTCCAGTCCAGAACTCCACTAAACATGCTGTCTAACTGCCACAGAGGACAATTCTTGGCACGCTCGAAGATGTCGATCTTAAACCCATCCAACAGTCCACTGCCATTTCTGAGTCCAGATACTTCCCAATCATGCTCAGTTCAGTTAAGGACTGATGATCTGCAAAATCTTAAAAAAAAAAAAAAAAAAAAAGGGAATCCTTCTGTGCATCCAAATAATGATTAATGGCACCCTCCAGTTGACTATCACATCTGACTGAGGATGAACAGTAAATAGTCAAAGAGATGCTTTTTGAGGAGTTTGATTTATTTGCTAGGGATGACACAGATATTGGTTGCATCCCTGACCTGCAACTCAGAATCTGCTTAAAAGATGATACACCAGTCCAAAAGTCCTACAATGCAGTCCCAAAGCCCTTGTATAGAGGTAAAGGAATCGGTTCAAAAGCTGCTTGATCACGGGTGGATCACGGGAAGTCCATGTCACCTTACTCCTCCCCCGTGGTCTGCGTGAGGAAAAAAGATATGAGCCTACGTCTCTGTGTGGACTTCGTGGACTAAATAGTAAAAATCCCAGAACGCCACCCCTTTCCACGTATTCAGGATCTATTGGACAGTCTGGGAGGTTACTCATGGTTTTCTATGTTAAACCAAAGCAGTGCATATCACCAGAGCTTTATCGAGGAGAACTCTAGGCAGCTGACGGCTTTCAGTATGCCTTGGGGATTGTATGAGTGGATCCGCCTTCCCTTTGGCCTGACCAATGCACCGGCAGCTTTCCAAAGGTGTATGGAAGCTGTGCTGAATGGTCTGAGGGATGAATGCTGTTTCCCATACTTAGACGATGTTCTCTGTTTTTCCAAAACATTTCAGGACCACATCAAAGACTTGAAGAGAGTTTTTTGCCACTTATGCAAACACGGTGTGAAATTACGTCCAAAGAAGTGTGAATTATTTAAACATCAGGTGAGATATGTGGGACGTTACAAGTGAGGGCATTCAAGTCGATCCAAAGACCTGAAAGCAGTGCTTCAATGGAAAGAACGGGAAACAAAGAATTTTGGGGAAGTTAGAGCTCTATTGGGCTACTATCGATCGTTCTTATTTTTTCGGCTTCTCCCGATTAGGGGTCACCACAGCGGATCATCCATCTCCATTTTGCTCTGTCCTCTGCATCTTCCTCTATCACACCATCCACTGTCCTCCATCGTCACATCCATGAACCTCCTCTTTGGTCTTCCTCTTCTCCTCCTGCCCGGTGGCTCCATCCTCAGCACTCTTCTCCCAACATACCCTGCATCCCTTCTCTGCACATGCCCAAACCATCTTAGTCTTGCCTCTCTCACTTTGTCTACAAACTGTCCTACCTGCGCTGTCCCTCTAATATGCTCATTTCTGATCCTGTCCATCCCCGACACTCCCAAAGAAAATCGCAGCATCTTTAACTCTGCCACCTCCAGCTCCTTCTCCTGTCTTTTTGTCAGTGCCACCACCTCCAAGCCATACAACATAGCTGGTCGTACTACCGTCTTGTAAACTTTACCTTTCACTCTTGCAGGTACCCTTCTATCACAAATCACTCCTGACACTCTTCTCCACCCACTCCACCCTGCCTGCACTCTCTTCTTTACTTCTCTACCACACTCTCCATTACTTTGGACAACTGACCCCAAGTATTTAAACTCATCCACCTTCACCACATCTGCTCCTTGTAACTGTACCGTTCTGCTTCCCTCTCTCCCATTTATGCACATGTACTCTGTCTTGCTCCTACTGACTTTCATTCCCCTTCTCTCCAGTGCATACCTCCACCTCTCCAAACTCACCTCCACCTGTTCCCTACTCTCACTACACATCACAATATCATCTGCAAACATCATAGTCCATCGAGGTTCCTCCCTGATCCCATCCGTCAACCTGTCCATCACCACTGCAAACAAGAAAGGGCTAAGAGCAGATCCTTGATGCAATCCCACCTTCACCTTGAACCAGTCTGTCATTACTACTGCACACCTCACTGCTGTCACACAGTCCTCATACATATCCTGCACCACCCTCACATATTTCTGCCACTCCCGACTTCCTCATACAGTACCACAACTCTTCTCTCGGCACCCTGTCATAAGCTTTCTCTACATCCACAAACACGAAATGCAACTCTTTCTGGCCTTCTCTATACTTCAACAACACTCTCAATGCAAACATTGCATCCGTGGTGCTCTTACCTGGCATGAACCCATACTGCTGCTCACAGATCATCACCTCTCCTCTCAATCTAGCTTCCACCATCCTTTCCCATAACGTCATTGTGTGGCTGATCAACTATATGCCCCTGTAGTTACTGCAGCACTGCACATCTCTTTTGTTCTTATAGATCGGTACCAGTACACTTCTCCACTCTTCAGGCATGCTCTCATTTTCCAAGATTTTATTAACTCCCTGTAGGGGTGGCATGGTACATGTATTCGTACCGAACCGTCACGGTATGGACATCTCGGTTTGGTGCATGAGGCCTTACGACGAATACAGGCAATTCACCCCCAATCCAGAAGGGGGCGCCCGCAGTAATGCAACGCTGTTTGATAACCGCCAGCAGAAGAACAGTGAATGCCACGAGTTGTGCACTTGAAAACAAAGCCCACTAGACAGACTGACAAAGGAGTATATGCTTTAAAGGCTTGCGCACTCAACTGTTTGCAAAATGGAACTTTGTGCTCGTATATCCTACCTCTCACATTCGTCACAAATCCAAATATTCCATAATATTTCACTTCAACTGTTTCCTTATACCAGCAGAATCAACTTTAAACACTTACTGTATTATTAATATCACTGTATAAAGGTCTGCTTTTATTTGTGTACACTCACAATAACAAAACTTTATGCTTTTGGGAAATAAAGAAAACAAACAGTGTACACTCCATCTTCTCCGTCTCCACGAAGTGCTTTTAGAAACGCGTCACTAAAATTGACTGAAACTCCGCGAACACTCGGCACACAGATATGGGAGTTATATCTATAGAAAGCTTGACATGTCTACTTTTAACCTGTTAACCAGCACCAGGACGATCTCGCACCGAACGCTCTTTGTTTGCACATGTCATTGCCCCATTTCATTTATTCTATTCCAAAACAAAGTTAATCTTGACAAACTATATATCATTCCAAAGGTCTAAGCCTCAAGCATCGATGATAGATCACTGTTTTTAGATTGAAAGCTTATAAGGAATGTATTTGCTACATTGTGTAAGCAGTACACATCAAAACATGCAGAATAAAAAAAGCAGTACGTACCGTTATCATTGTAATAACGAGTCACAAACGCGTCTGCTGAAATACTGGTTTAGTTAGAGAGGTAAGGGTCCACAGAACATCTCTTCCAGCACTTTTAGTCCAACGAAACAATAACGTTGTAATTTGGATGGATATTCCTTTGTTTACGTTTCTTTTCTTCAGGAGAGTTACTGTTTGTGTCCGTTATGGAATAAATTACGCTCAAAAACAGCGTCTTTGTGGTAAAAAAACAACACTTTTGTAGCATACAGTTTTACAAACAGAATGAAACCATCCTTTGTTTACATTTCTTCAGGAGAGTTACTGTTTGTGTCCGTTATGGAATAAATTACGCTCAAAAACAGCGTCTTTGTGGTAAAAAAACAACACTGTTTTGTAGCATACAGTTTTACAAACAGAATGAAACCATCCAAAAAAAAGTCACAGATCTGCGGAATATAGTTTATTTGAATTTGGCGCTCTCTCGTGACGCCGCGTGATGCACGCTGTGACACACCTGTCATCTGATGGGGGCGCAACTTAGCGATCGCCTTTTTGCACAAATAACTCTTTTTCTTTCTTTTTTTCAACATTTACCATGTGTGTATGTGTCTTGTGTAGAACGTGACTGTATATGCATGATTTACATCTCTATAAACGCAGATCAGCGTGTAATTACCGGCTTTATGACAGCTGTCAATGACCGGCTATTATTGATGATGTGTGTTATCTCTATCGACGGACATCAGTGTGTGATTACTGACTGCAATCAGTGTGAATGTCTGGCAATTTCAGTTTATCTTTGGCAGTCAGAGTATTGAGTATGTAGGCTACTAGACACAAAGCAAATTCTTTTTTTTTCTTTTTTATTACTCAAATTATTCTTATTGTTTAGTGCTCAAATAAATCACTTACATGATGTCTAAAATTCTGTCTATTATTTTATAATTGGAAAACTATGTATAATGACTAAAATAGTTTGTGGAATTCTTCAGTACATTTGGTGGTAATTTATCAAACAGAGGGGGGTGGGGGGACTAGAAATATTCTCAGAAAAATGATTGCAGGAATCTCATTTTTCACGGTATCGTCTTCAAATTTGAAATATAAACTCATTAGACATGTGACTTTCAACCCATTACTTTTCTGGATTGCTCCAGGACTTATTTCATGTATTTGTTTATGAAATAAAAAAAACATTCAGTGTCGTAAAATATTTTCAAGGCACTTCAGTGTCTAACTTTTTATTTTTTTTGAGCATTATCAACTCTGGATGATGGATAGTAAAGCCTAGAGTGTCTTCTTTCCAAAGATACCTAAATTGTGTGTGTAGCACATTATTGTCAGGACATGTTACCATTTTAATTTAGGTAGGTCATTTTCAGCTGTGAGGCCCAAAATGGGGGGTGCAGGTTAACAGGTTAAATGAAGTCAGTCATATCAAAAACAAATTTTCTGTGATAAAGTAATCCGTATGAAACCAGCACAATGTTCAGTCTTTCCAGTCTAAACTCATTATCTCTAATGCAATCACGCCCACGAGCGGCTCGCGCCCTTCATATGTAAATATCCACATGAGACGCATGCATATGTAAACGCCCAACGTAAAGCGTGAGGAGATCGTTCATCGCGGCTGCTGTTCATTTCTGGAAGACGACGCGCTGAGGAATAAGGCAGAATTTCCCTCAATAGAAGAACAAGATTTCATCCAGTAGAGGAGATCAATCTGATGAGCAAGTAATGTTTCTTTTTTGCATTAGTTAAGGTGTTATTGTGACAAACTTGAACACATTTACTAGTTGTGTTTTTTCCCAAACTACAACATGATTGCTACGTGTCTAAGAAAGTTTAGACATTATTAATACTGTTCACAAATAGATTTTACTAGCGTGCTAAACAATAATAATTAGTTTCTCAGATAAGAAATCTTTTTTTTTTTTTTACGATAGTACAAAGCATGCGTGAGTCTATGGCTACAAAATCATATAGGCTACTATAAAATCATACATACTAGGCTATATGACTACAATATCATAGTTGGGCTTTTCACAAACTATAATTCCTGACTAAAATGTTTGAAATAGAGTAAACCATTTTGAATATGATAGGAAACATATGATTATGTTTTCATGCTCGATATAATAAAAAATAATATAAGTAATGTGTACATTCAAAAAAATGGTTTTGTGCCACTGTTCATTTTGCCCAGATATTTTTTTGTTAAAAAAAACAAAAACAAATATATTTAATTTTCCACCAAAACACTATTGTATTGTGTTTAACTTAAACTGTTTAATTTTCCATTTTACTTAATTATCAAATCGTTAACCTAACCTAAAGGGTTTCATTTCGCCATTCAAAAAAAAAAAAAAAACGGATATGATGATTTCGAATGCATTTGATGAAGACGGTGTGGAGGTGGTGCATCATGGCGTCTAGAAGTACCAGTCAGGTAAGAAAATCAAAAAAAGTTTTCTTTGTTAAGTCAAAGTCTTTCATTTCTGTTAATGTTTTTAGTATGCTTTTAGTGTTTTGTTTTGATACCCTATTTCTGTGTGTTTACAGATACCCTGTAATATTTTGTCGGCTTTTGTTACAATCCACGGCTTAGCCTTGAAGTTTTGGTTATGAACATGGCGGCGCGGTCATACAATGACTTCAAACCAGACAGTACTCTGAGCTGTTCACATTATACATATGCTCCAGATATGTAATCACGTCCACCCTTTTGGAATGATAAACATGACACTATTCATCACTCACACAAATAAATCATTGATTTTTTTGATCACTGAATTTGTCTTTGCTGTTAAACTGTATTGGGTGTTCTTGTAACAAATTGCACTTCATATGTTTACAGATTTGTGCAGAATTTGAGACAGACAATTACGATAGGCCCATTAGTGTCAACAGTCTTTGCCAAAATGGATCCACACTGCAAAACTTATGAAGATGTTTGCAAATCGAAGAAGAGTGCTTGGACAAAGAATTAAACCCTCTTGGTGCCCACTACACAGGTAAGAACAACTGCACTTAAAACCTTGTATTAAAACATTCTCTCACCGGCCACTGAGTTTTAGGGTTATGGTCATGGGTATTAACAAAAAAGACAGATATAATGAGATTAGTCGGGCGTGTCCAAACCCGCTCTTGGAGAGCCAGTGTTCTGTGGAGTTTAGCTCCAACACACCTGCCTGGAGCTTCTATAAGACTTTGTTTTTGTTTGAAAATTCCTAAAAACCTTGATTAGCTGATTCAGGTGTGTTTAAAGGGAGAGTTCACCCAAAAAGAAAAATTCTGTCATTAATTACTCACCCTCATGTCATTCCAAACCTGTAAGAGCTTTGTTCATCTTTGGAAAACAAATTAAGATATTTTTGATGAAATCCGAGAGCTTTCTGACCCTCCATAGAGAGCAACGCAACTACCACGTTCAAGGCCAAGAAACGTAGTAAGGACATCAATTAAATAGTCCATGTGACATCAGTGGTTCAACCGTAATTTTACATTTATATATATACACAGATGCTCCTGATATTAACATGCTCACAAATGTTTTTTTTTTTTTGGTTGTTTGTATTTTATTGAATCAGATACCTGCACCACAGATGAATCCTGATGACTTTTCACTTGAGTCTCTTCAAACTGTTTTCCTCTGAGCGCTGTACCAACATCAGATATTCAACTACACTGATATTATATGGTAAAACAAGCTCCTTGACTACTGATGATGTTTTTTTCTTCTTGAATCCATGGAAAGAAGCAGCAAACACTTAAATATCAGGTATGATTTACTTGTTTCACTTGTTGAACAGAATCTGTTGCAGGAATGACTCCGTTCACAATCGCTGTGGTTAGATCAGTGTGCTCAATATGTCTTTGACCTTCATTATGTATGGTTTTGATTATACTGTGTTGTAAATAAAATACAAATAATTAAAAAACATTTTTTCAATATCCTCACATTCTCTCTTACCTGCCTCAAAGTAACAGTCACACTGATGGGCCTTTAGGGGGCAGCTCTTTGTCTCTCAGGTGTGAATCACTAAATATTCAAGGCCAATTTCACTCCCTCGCATATAGGTTTGAGATCACAAAACATGTCTTTAAAAATTTGAATAAATATATTGTTTTCTGTGAAGGAGTAAGCAAGATGATTTTCACAGCATTTTGACATGAATATTCTAGCCTACAAGACTGATTACTCAAAAGTCTTATTCAGAACTATTCAGTATGTGTAAAAACTTCAGTATGGTTAAAAACTTCACTGCCATCTCTCCTAGGCATCACCATGCCTCCACTGGTATCTCATCTGGACCAACCGCCTTTCCACTCTTCATTCTTTTCATAGCTGCCCTCACTTCGTCCCCTCTAATCGCCTGGACTTCCTGATTCACTATTTCCACATCACCCAACCTTCTCTCTCTTTCATTTTCTACATTCATCAGTTCCTCAAAATACTCCATCCACCTTCTCACCACAATCTCCTCACTTGTCAGCACATTTCCAATTGCATCCTTTATCACCCTGACCTGTAGCACATCCTTCCCGGCTCCATCTCTCTGTCTAGCCAGTCGGAACAGGCCTTTTTCCCCGTCCTCACTGTTTAACTTCTCATACAGCTTGTCGTATGCTTTTTCCTTAGCCTTCACCACTTCTTTCTTTGCGCCACATCTCCTTGTACTTCTGACTACTTTATCTCTGACTATCCCAATTATTCTTTGCTAACTTCTATCTCCTTATGCTTTCCTGTACTTCCTCATTCCACCACCAAGCCTCTTTGTCTTCCTTCCTCTGCCCAGATGTCATACCAAGTACCTTTTCTAGCTGTCTCCCTCACCACTTCTGCAGTCGTCGCCCAGTCTTTCAGTAACTCTTCACCACCAGAGTGCCTGTCTCACCTCCTCCCTGAAATTCACACAACAGTCTTCCTCCTTTAACTTCCACCATTTTAACCTTGGTTCAGTCCTCACTCTCTTCCTCCTCTTCACCTCTAAAGTCATCCTATAAACCACCATCCAATGCTGTCTAGCTTCACAATCCCCTGCCACCACCTTACAGTCTTTGATCTCCTTCAGGTTGCATCACTTGCATAGGACATAGTCCACCTGTGTACACCTTCCTCCACTTTTATACGTCACCCTGTGCTCCTTCTTAAAATATGTATTACGGCCATTTCTATTCTTTTTGCAAAATCTACCACCATCTGCCCTTCCACTTTCCTTTCCTTGACACCATACCTACCCATCACCTCTGTTCTGTTCTCCAAAATGTCCATTGAAGTCCGCTCCAATCACCACTCTTTCTTTTTTGGGTATCCTCACCACCACTTCATCCAACTTACTCCAAAAGTCTTCTTTCTCCTTCACACACCCCACTTGTGGGGCATTTGCACTGATGACATTTATCATCACCCCTTCAATTTCCAGCTTTACACTCATCATTCTGTCAGACACTCTCTTCACCTCTAATGCACTATTTACATATTCTCCCTTCAGAATTACCCCTATGCCGTTTCTCTTTCCATCCACACCATGGTAGAACAGTTTGAATCCATCTCCGATGCTCCTGGCCTCACCCCCCTTCCACTTTGTCTCTTGCACACACAGTATTGTCTACTTTTCTCCGTTCCATCATATCAGCCAGCTCTCTCCCTTTACCAGTCATAGTGCCAACATTCAACGTTCCAACTCTCACCTCCACACTCTTACTCTTTTCTCGATGTCTCTAGACACGCCTTCCCCCTCTCCTTCTCTTTTGACCACCAGTAAGCATAGTTTCCACCGGTACCCTGCTAGCTAGCAGTATCTCTGCCGGTTGTTGTCGTCGTTGACGCTCGACCAATCCAGTATGGAAATCTGGTTTATGATCCGCATGTTTAATTTGGCACAGGTTTTACGCCGGATGCCCTTCCTGACGCAACCCTCCCCATTTGTCCGGGCTTGGGCTACTATTGATCATTCATTCAAGATTTTTCCAGAATAGCCCGCCCACTGTTCAAGCTTCAAGAGAGTCCTGGCGAGAACGGAGAGAAGCCTGTCAAAACTAGGCCAACCAAACTGGGTGTAAAAAAGGGTCAGTTACAGTCCAAGACACCAGTTGAGTGGACCACTGAACAAAGCGTTGTGGTTGCCTGCCTTGTCAACATGTTGATTTCCTCTCCTATCTCGGCCTACCCAGACTTTAATTTACCTTTTATCCTTCACACCGACGCATCTAATGACGGTCTGGGGGCTGCACTTTATCAGGAACAGGGGGGTAAACTGCATGTAATCGCCTATGGCTCAAGGTCGCTCTCAACTGCTGAGAAGAATCATCTCCATTCCAACAAGCTTGAGTTCCTCACCCTAAAATGGGCCATCTGCGATAAATTTTGCAATTTCCTCTACTATGCCCCCACGTTCACAGTATTCACGGATAATAACCCCCTTACCTATATCCTGAGTACTGCCAAGTTGAGTGTTGTTTGGCATCGTTGGGTGGGTGAATTGGCTGACTTTCACTTCACCATAAAATACAGGCCAGGCAAAGCCAACACCGATGCCAAACCCTATCATGGTTCCCGTTGAAGCTTCAGGACCACAAAGAATACTCAGAAGCTTTACCTCCAGATGTTATTTCTGCCATATGGCAGGGAGATAAAGCAAAGAAAGAAAAAGTACCATGGGTTGCGACCCTTCAGCTGGGTTACCGTGATAATGATCTTCCTGCCAGCACACCCATGTTTCCTTCTGAAGACATTCGATCTGCCCAAAAAGAAGATACTTCCATCTGTGAGGTAATTACATTAAAAGAGAGAGGATGGAACCCCAGTGACAAAGACGAGACACACGGGATCAACCACACGACGACATATGGAACTGATACACAAATGGAACAAACTTAAGACTTGATAAGGGAATCTTATACAGACAGACAGGACAACACAGACAACTGGTTCTCCCTAACTCTCTGAAGTCTCTTGCACTCAAACACCTTCATGATGACATGGGGCACGTCGGGGCTGACAAAATCATCCACCTGGCAAGACAAAAGTTTTATTGGCCTTTCATGCAGCATGACATAGAAGATTACGTTATCCATTGATGCCCATGTATCAAGCAAAAGCGACCCACTGTTCCTGAAAGGCACCAACGGGCTCAGTCACAACTAGTGTCCCATTTGAGCTACTGCCCATCGACTATCTCCATCTTGAACCAAGTAAGAGAGGCTAAAAGTGTATCTTAGTTCTTGTAGATCACTAGGGCTGTGACGGTTGCCGTGACAACCGCGTCACCGCGGTGGTCGGTTGTCTATTGCCACCGGCGGTAGGGCACATGACGTCACACACTCTATAATAAGCATAATACAAAGTTTTGTATACAAGTCTAATAATAGTAACAGTTGCAAATTGTTTTATTTAGACTATAAATCTGTGCTAATTCACAAATTACCTCAAACGCCATACGCGGCGTTTCCTTTAGATTGGCATGTTTGAGCGCAGGAAAATAGTTTATTCTGCATTCAGCAAATTTATTTCGTGATGAGCGATGGCCCATGTTGGGAAACCAAATACTACATCGCCGATCTGGAATCATTTCCATTCATATCACCCATCCGCGTTTGTAAGTGTCTTCAAGTTCACGTGATCACAAACACCTGGCTGGTCAGGTTTGTATTGGTGAGGCTTTCTCCAAACTGGCCAAATACGAACGAGACAGCGGTAAATGGAAGATGCTAAGAAGAAATGTGGAAACATACACCGCGATTCCTATTCCACAGAGAGCGCGTGCAGACAAGGAGTTAACGCGCCCGCTTGCTTGGTGGCGGAACAGTGAACTGTGTCTAAACCATACACTGCGTCACAACACAACAGGTTGAGTCTGTCTACAGGACATTTGAACTTTGAGTCAGTACGTCATAAATAGGACGAGGCAGTTTACTGTGAGGGATTTGTCGTGTCGTATCGTGCCGCATCTAGTGTAGACAGCATCACTGATTATAATGGGCTCACCACGCGTCACAAGAGGTAGACAGGGTGTATTTAACTTTCTAATTTAAGGCTACTTTCCTATTTAACTGTATTATTGTATTAAATTATATTTATTTTAGTGTTTTGCAGGCTGAGTGTTCACTGACGGAAGTGCTAAAATAAACATGCACATTTGTTA
This sequence comes from Tor tambroides, assembly GCA_021397915.2. Classification (NCBI taxonomy): domain Eukaryota; kingdom Metazoa; phylum Chordata; class Actinopteri; order Cypriniformes; family Cyprinidae; genus Tor; species Tor tambroides. Next base: position 5,302 of record JAFVLL020012502.1, on the reverse strand, counting down.
ATAGATAATTGAGCCTCATTTATTTATTTTTGCATTTCAGAATTATATATATATATATATATATATATATATATATATATATATATATATATATATATATATATACACACACACACACACACACACACAACACCGCGCCACCGGCGGTAGTTGGTCCATTTCCACCACGGTGGTAAAAATCTGCCACCATCACAGCCCTATAGATCACTTCACTCGCTTTGCCCAGGCCTACCCAACACGGAACAAATCGGGCAAAATAGCCGCTGAAGAGATTTTCTGACTCTTTACCACGCTTCGGGTATCCACAAAAGATTCATCATGATCAGGGCCGGGAGTTTGAGAATAACTTGTTCCAACGACTTCAGCAACTGGCTGGCATTACTCATTCTCGAACGACCCCTATCACCCACAGGGGAATCCCATTGAGCGTCTGAATAGAACACTGCTTCAAATGCTCCGAACGCTATCAGAGGAAAAGAATTCTGAGTGGAAAGACCACTTACCATACACAGTCTATGTATATAATTGTTTGAGGTATGAAGCCACAGGCTATTCATCATTTTTTCTTCTCTTTGGAAGGGCCCCACGTTTACCCATTGATTTGCTATTTAACCTTGAATATGAGCCACAGACTGAGACCCATCAGGAATATGTGCAGAAGTGGACTTCCTGGATGCAGAAGGCATATAAGATCACCTCTAAAAAAAAAACAAAAAAAAAAACAAAACACTATGATCGTGGTGTCAGGAACTGTGCTTCAGCCAGGTGATCGCGTGCTTGTCCGCAACCTATCCGAGAGAGGTAGGCCTGGTAAACTCCATCCTTACTGGGAGAACAAAGTTCAACGTGTTGTTGAGAGGATGGGAGACGGTCTATGGCTGAAGCCACTCTACGGCTTCTAGACAAGATGGCGGCAGGAGCATTAGGTGTTGTCACAGCTCTCTTAGTTTACAGCTTGCTTTTTAACTTAAGTCCTATTAATTTTAGTTTTTTTGCAGATCATTCTAATAACCATTCAATATTCAACATATGAGAAAACATTTGTTAATAATGCTGATTGGTTAGTTAAACATACAATGCCTTGGGAAATTTCGGACATGTGAAGCACACTTTAGCGGTAACCTTTATTTATCCATCTCTATACAAGTGAGTGAAGAAACATTCAAAGTCATCAACTCGACATCAAAGTGAAGCTTGTAGCAAATTTGCTTAAAAGGGAATTGTATATAAATAATTACAATTAATTATGATTAATTACAATTATTTATATCGCTGACAGTAATAACCGTCGCAGAATTAAATTGCCATCAACTAATCTGTTCGTCCAGCGAACATTCAGTTCATATCAACTCTAAGAAAGGATATTTTCTTGGCCACAGAAAATACTTTTCTAAGTATTAATGAATTAGAGCATGTAGTAAGGATCAAAATCGTAAAGGGACATTAATATGCAAAGCAGAATCAGAAAGTCATGTAATTTGTGCACACAACTTTTATTAACCAAACACTAACGCAGACTAGTCTAACAAACAAACAAACAAACTAACAAACAAACATACAATCACTCATACGTGGGGAAAGGGCTAATGAGAGTTGATGGATGAAACCATCAGGAAAGCCAGAGAATGCAGTTAGGGGAAAGTAATTTAACCACCTGAGTAAAACCATCAGCGCCATTTATAACGGGGTCTATAACTTGTACTAATAACCTCTGTTTCGTTTATTTAAATGTACGATACTTGCATTGTTTTGGTCATGACGAGTGTCCGGAATGCAGTCTCAGATGAAAGTCTTAATGGTTTTCAAGGTTTGGACTCCCGATCACATTCTTCCGGGTGAAGAGTGATGAATTCCAAAGATGTTCTGAGGTAGAAATGTTCTTTCCAGGTAGAAAATGGAAAAAAAAGAGCTAAGAAAAAGAGATCTGCTGAGGTCCAAGGAGCTTGGTTGAATGGAAAGACAAGGCCTCAAGGCCTGGCACAAAACCTAAAGTGTTCAGAAGAGTTTTAGCTTACATCTTCCACATCCTCTTAGGATCTAACAGAACCGCAGACTTGGGGGCGTCACTTACGTGAGAGCTTTATCTGCTATGGAGGTCACACCTCTGGGATGTCAAAGAGCCAATTGGAGCCCTGGACTTTGGAGGGAAAGTTTTATGGCTCTTTGTTTCCATGCATGGTAATTTGCATAGGTAATTCGCCTGGGTTAATGCACAAACTACTAAAGATTCTTCCATGTTGCATAGTTATCGACATAAAATATACACTCTCAATTAGATCATCCGAAGACTAATTGATAGAGACCAAACATGATACAGTTAAAGTGATATTAACTAGTGATATATTATAAGCGTGCATAAAACAGGATACAATACACAAGAACATATACAAGAAGAATAATAACATACACAATGACCTGAAGGATATGTATGTTCATTCAAAGAATGGTTTTCTATGAATTAAAAGGGAGGAAAGTTCTGTTTTTATGGGCCTGGGGTGGATTTCATAAGAGCCTGTTCTTACTGCACTTCGCATCTCACATACTTTTGAGCAATAAAACAGTCTTATCAGATGGTTTCCCTGGTAACTGAGCCTTTTAGGGTGCTCTTCCAGGAGAAGGGTCCAAAGACCCTCACAATTTGTGTGTGGAATGAGAGGGTTTCCTGAATTATTCATTAAATATAATGACTAAATGTGTGTCTGATTCATCCAAACGCTACAAGCTTTAGGCCTAATCATCATGATTTGTTTACTATTATCGGGAGATATTCATCCCTGTCCCGGTCTATGCCACGGCAAACCAGTGAATTTATTGGATTTTATGTCGGACTCGGCTGTCTCAGGTACGCACTCTGGGTCGCGGGACGTTGCTCTCTGGTTATGTACAACAAACTAACCGCCCTCGCTTTGGTTCGCCGGGTTTTGGTGGCGGTGTCTTGCCCGCGTGGAGTGCCGTGACGAGCGGGGAAGTGGTGGAGGCCCAGCGGCTGGGCACTACCATCATTGACCGGCGTCACACCGGCCCAGTGGATTCCATGTCGGATCCAGCTATCCTTCAGGTACGCACTTTTGGTGGCGGTATGTTACTGTCTGGCTATGTTCAACACGCTAACCTCCCTCGCTCTGTCTTGCTGGATGCTGGTGGCGGTGCGGGGAGCGTCGCAGCAGCGGAGGCCGAGTTGCCGGGTGTTTTCATGGCCGGAGTTGGCGTTCCGCGGCGTGTCCATGTGGGATTGTTGGCGTCTGAGGCAAGCCTGGGCTCCCGTGCGGCGAGCGGGAGTGACACGGACTTTCAGACGAGCTCGTGCTTTATAAGACCCTTGGGGAATGAAGGGAATTCTGCTCCGATGGAGTCACCAAACAGTTCCATTTCTGTGAACTCTGGTTTAGGTACTTCACAAGTGTTTGCAAAGTCTATGCAAAATGTAAAAAGTAAAGTTGTAAATCAAGGTATTTTAAAAAATAGGAAATGGGGATTCTTTCAGACAGTAAATCAATCAATCAAGAACATTTTGGGATCCTAAAGTCAAGCCAAAGGGTCTCTTAGGTGGGCATTTGAATATACCATCTGCAGCATTAGAAATACCTGGTTTTAAATTGTATAGGAGAGATAGAGTTGGTTCTAAAGGAGGTGGAGTTATGATTTATGTGAAAACTGGCATCCAGTGTAATGAAATCGCCTGGGCAAATTGCATAGATTTGGAATGTATTGGTCTGAACCTTATATTATCACCACAGATGTCTTTTGTATTAATTGTAATTTATCGTCCACCATCTTCTAATATTAGTTTTTATGAAAATTTGAAACAATTACTAAAGCAGTGTGATTTCAACAAAGAAGTTATTATTATGGGAGACTTTAATATTAATTGGGACGATAAAATCGTCAGAAAGAATCTCAAACAGATAACTGATCACTTCGATCTGAAGCAAATGATTAATGGGCCTACAAGATTAACTAATTCAACAAGGTCTCAAATTGATTTAATTTTTAGTAACCGAGCAGAGAGAATTTTAAAAACTTTTAATATGTTAACAGGCCTTTCTGATCACAATTTGATTTTAGTGGCCAGAAAATTATCTAGCAAGAGATTCAATTCATTTGTAAGGAAATATGACTCTTATGGCATTCCAAAACGTAAACTAGATGACTTCAGAAGGGCAGTCCATCAGATTGAATGGGATGATTTATTAATCGGAAAAGATCAGGACGAAGACAGTCAAACATTCTCCAAAAAATTAGAGAGTACTATTAAAGATTTCAGTTGTAAACTTAATCCTAAAAATAAAAAACATACTGTCCCTTGGATGAATTCAGATATCTTAGAACTAATGAAAACACGGGATCTTGCTTTAAAAACTGCAGATAGATCAAGTTTAGTCATGATAGACAATATTTCGTTACGTTATGGAACAAGGTAGTAAAGACCTTGAGAAAAGCAAAGGCTGATTTTTTTCCTGAAAATAATGAGGCTAGAGGTAATTCTAAGGCAATCTGGAATAATTTGATCTACTTAAAAGGTGATAAAAGAAAAGATAGGTCATCACTTGAATTGATGGTTAACAGGAAGCTGACTAACAATCCAGCTGATGTAGCCGAAGCACTTAATTATTACTTTGTTGACTCTGTAGTCACAATTGCACAGTGTTTCTCCCCTAAGTATCCAGAACTTTATCCAGTTAATATGGTGGAACAAGCCCTTACTCTAAGGGCAGTCTATGAATTAGACGTCACAAGAACAATTACATCTCTTAAACCATCCAGAGCAAAGGATATATTTGGTATGGATGTGGTAATGCTTAAAGAGCTTAGTGAGTCGTTAGTTAATCCTATCACTAAAACTATCAATCTTAGTTTCTCAGGGGATGTTCCCATGTGCTTGGAAGTCATCTGTTATTGTGCCTATATTCAAAAGTGGCGAGCCTCACTCTGCTAGTAATTACAGACCTATTAGTATTTTACCTATAGTCTCAAAGGTTGCAGAGAAATTGATGGCTGCACAAATCACTAATTATTTAAATAATAGTTATTTTGCTTTACATCCAATGCAGTTTGGCTTCAGAGCAAACTGTTCAAATGAAATGGCAAATTGCTACTTCACTGAAAAAGTCAAGTCTCTATTAGATAAAGGAGGGGTTGTCGGGGCTGTGTTTCTTGACCTCAGGAAGGCCTTTGACACTGTAAACCACAGAATTCTTTTGTCTAAATTATTAAGTTTTAATTTCTCTCCACATACTTTGAGATGGATTGAATCATACTTGTCAGGTCGCACACAGTATGTTAGTATACAGAATTATAAGTC